>RJWM01004707.1:0-98654 GCA_004363535.1 Dasyprocta punctata
GGGCAGTGCAGCTACAAAGATAGTTTCCAATTCTTCTGCATGGTAATTTAGTTTCTTTTTTCTAATTTACATTTGTTCCAAGATTTCTTTATATCAACATGAATTAATATTTCTTTCAATTTATAATCTAGCACTACTTTGCTAGAATGTAAGAGAATACACCCCTTTCATATGTGTGAATGTGCCTTTATGTGACTGTATGTCGTTCTCCAACAGGATGGCATTCTCTGTGCTCATCTTACAATTTTCTGCCCCAGAATCAGTCATTTACCCAAGCAGTCCTGTTTCTTTTTAGGGTATTGGTATTAGAACAAAGATGTGGGCATTGTGTGTTTGTTGGTACTGAAATTTTGTTGATTTTAAAATATTTTTTGATTGTAGGAACACAAGTGTCCTTGGGAAAGTAGATAAAAGGTAAAACTGATGAAATAATTACTTTGGAAGTTCAACATGAAAACTACTGAAATACTTTCATGGAATAATTACTTTGGAAATTCCATGGAATAATTACTTTGGAAGTTCAACATGAAAATTACCAGCTAGAGCAAATATAATTACATTATTTTTTTTAGCAGATATGACTTTTCTTAGAGTCTAAGTATGCAAACTTTGGAATAGTTTATATTTAGAATGTTAGGAGAGAAAATTTAGGATATATACTTAACAAATACACATTATTGCAAAATAGGGCATACAAAATGTACAAAAGTACTATATACTTATATATCCACCTATGTATTGATAGTTCTATATTAACATATGTATGTAAATTTATCTAAATGCAGATAAATAATTTTGCCTAGAATAGCCCTTATCACTCCTGTATACAACAAAAATGTGCTGATCATTTTAATGTATAAATAAATTAGAAAGGAGATCCATAATAAATACAAAACTAATTCTAAATACTTAATGATGTCCATTCTGGGATTTATGAAACATTTTTCAGCAATCAAGAATATAGAAAATTTTGGTGGAAGTTGAATGGGTTCTTTAAAATTACACATGTTTAAGTTTCTAACTCCACTAACACCTTTTGTTTCAGCTAAACACTTTCTGGTTAGCAAAGCTGTGATCCCATAGCACAAACCGTGCTCCTCATCATAAATGAAGGGAGTAAAGCATACTGATTAATTTGAATTTAGTTCTGTGTGATTTTCTTTAACCTGGGATTTTCTCATGATGACCTATTATTTTCTCCTGTCATTCTCATTGCTTTGAAAATAAGACACCTTGAATTCTCCATTTTCTTCAGTTGCTGTCTGCAGAGGTGATAGCCCGCTGCAATCCAGTAAGGCATGAAGTAAAAAACTGACAGTGCAGGCTTAACTGTTAGTCCTGTGTGCCATATGTCCATTTATCAGCGAAGTCCAATATGCCACAATGAAGATGCATGTGAAGTTTGATTAAAGTGTCCCTACGCATTACTGCTATTGTTATCAAAGAAATTATATATATAGATATCGTTTTCTAGTCTTGCTTGAAAAATTGTACATACATCAACAATACTATAGTTACAACTGTATTAGAACAGAGAGTGATCTACTGGGTTGAAGCACAAAATTCCTTCGTATTTCTGATTCCACCATTAAGTTGCCACTCAACCTTGCAAAAATCACTATATTTCTCTCAACCTCAACTTCCTCATTTCTAAAGCTAAGGCAATGGTTATCCTGGCATGAAGTCAGATATCGTTTAGGATGACTGCATGTGGAAGACCTGGAATAGAACAGCAGTACCTCGCGGTGCTCATCACGCAGTCCACCGCACACACAGCTCAGTGAGCCACACAACCCCGTACCTTTGAGTGCCCAGCTTCTCTTGTATGTTACACTAATTTCTTCTATTAATATTTGTAACTACGTATGAATAGAAGCAATATTTTATTAATTGCTGTTTATTGTTTTAAAATCTGAAACTAATAAAGAAAACAATTAAATTATTTCAATAAATAATTTGTATCTTACATTTATTTCTAATAATTCATTTTCAGAAATTTAAATATATGATGCAACTTACAAGAAAAAAAAGCTACTTAAGCAAAATGAGTAGCCTGATTTTTTTTTGTTTTTTGAAAAAAATTTTCACTATACAGTGCAGGCTGCTCTTGAACTCTCTTTGTTGCCCTGGCTAGCCTTAAACTCACAGTGATCCTCCTGCCTCAACCTCCCAAGTACTAGGATTACAGGCACACACAACCACATCCGTCAGCCTGTATTTTTGTCTCTAGAGAGCTTGTTTGAATGTTCTAGCAGGGAAGCACAGCTACTCGTATTCCCCTAACCAAAGAAGGGTCCTCCTTTTTGGGGGTGATTGTCCTCTGTCAACCAAGCGCGCGCAGCTTCGTGAGCGACGCACATGGATCCTTGAGGGAGGAAGGGAACACCGCCTAGCCAGTGGGATCAGCCCAATCAACCCTGGCGATCAATGGGGTAATAGTTTTCACAGCCAGATCAGATTGTCCTTACCTCCTTTTGTCTCTTAGAAAAGCGAGTAATTTAAAGTGAAACAGAACCAATGTCGACTTTTCTTCAGACTTTTTTCAAATGTTTAAACAGCTATGCCTCACAATGACTTTTGTACTGTGACTTTATACCAAATTAATAGCATAATAATTGTAGTTAGCCAGTAATTACATAGAAATTACAAAAATATGGTGGAAAATCCCTGAAGACAGACTTTTGATATTTCTTTCTGATTTCTATGAACAACTCTACATTTATTTGAGATGCAGATAACTTGAATATTACTAATGCATTTCCAAATTTTAGGGCACTTCTACATGAAATTTTGATAAACATGATTAATGTTGGACAGCACTAAATGTATTGACCATAAATACTAGGAGCATACTGCAGTAACGTATCATCTGACCAGAAATTCTGTGCAAGAGTCATCAGCTCAAGCTTTCATTAAAGGGTACAATGTGAAATTATATGTCAAGATGCCTCTACTGAGTACAGTACAGATGTAACATAATAGGAGCTGTAATTGAAAACTGAAGTAAATGTTTAGATTAAAATAAATTTACAGAGACAGACACATTGTTATTACTTCTCAAAATACTCCCCCTGCCTGAAACACACTTATTCCATCATTCTACTCATTTTCTGATATTTTAGAAGTCCTTTTTCTGTATCTATTGTTGCAATGTCTTGACTACCTTGTTGTGCTGAACTGATTCAAATCTTTACCTTTGGTGGCTATTTTGAATCTAGGGCAGAGCCAGAATCCCCACAGTGCTAGGTTTAGTAAATAAGGCTGATAAGGCCACACTGTGGTGTTTTTCTGACCCAACCATTTTTACTGAATGGCACTGAATAGCAACATTCACCAATTTTGGTTTTATTAATGAGGAATACACTCAGAAATGCTTCAGAAAGTGGTAAGGCTAAAAAGACATGTATGTTCCAAATGAGAGAGGCCTCCTTCTGAGAGAGATTAAGGGTAATGGTGTTTTAGTGCGACAAATTTTTAAAAATGCAATATATCTCAATTGAATCTAACATAATCTACGCTAACAGGGTATATATGTTATGGATTGAGGAAGGTGAGTCAAATGTATTTTGTTTGCAACATTTGGGTAAATTATAATAAACATAGGGTCAGATCTAGAAGACAGCAAATCTAGAAACATATTTTAGCCTTCATTGTCAAGTAAATTGTGGTACAAAGAGAGGAAAGAAAGTTTATCAATTAGTGGAAAACTTTAGCATTTATTGTATTATGTCATACCTAGAATATGAGATAGAGAAAAAAGTATGATCTTTTATTGGGACTTAGATTTTGATTTTCCAAACACTTGCACAGTAGTTTATCCAATAATGAAGGAATCTCTCCAGAAAGCAAGAATGTGAGCTCTTTTTAAGATAGAAAGAGACAAGTAAAAAGTACCCCATCAAAATTTAATTCATCTTTCAACCCTCTGATTATGTGAAGAAGCTATTTTTAGATGTCTTATTTTAATACAATTTTAGCAAAAAGAAACAAGTATATGGAGATTAACATGTAAGGCAGACTGTTTTCTTGCACAGAAAAGCATTTAATCACAATTCCATACGATTTAAAAATATTTCATGCTATTTCATCTTGTTAATTGTTACCTTTATTGTGCAGAAACTTTTTAGTTTTATGTAGTTCAATATTTCTATTTTTGTTTCTAGTTCATGTGTTTTTGGAGTTGTATTATCTTTTTTACTTTGCTCATTGCTGAGCCATAATCTCCAACAATCATATTTTAAAGGAAGTGAAGTTTATTTTGACTCACAATTTTAGAATTTTCAGTCCATGTTCAACATTGACATCCTCAAATTCAGAAGAAGCATGGTGCAAGCTCCTGCCATGAAGCATAGCTAATCTCCTTACGGTGGCCAAATGGCCTGGAAGATGTGCCCTTTCAGGTCAAGCCACCTCTTTGAGGAGATCCATCTCCCAACAGCACATTCAGCCGGGACATTCAAAAGTGGATGAATCTACTGATGAGCATAGCGCTCTCATCATCCTACCACTTCCTACTCCATCCTTGGAACACATGAGGGATTGGAGGCGGGGAGTACTATAAATCTAAATCATAACATTCTTTCTCTATCTTACTGATGATTCCTGTTAATTTCTTATGAAAAATGATGTAGTCCATTTCTAAACATCCTAATACTTAACAGTTTCAGCATTGCTAAAAAGTCCAAGGTCAAAGTTTCCTCCAAGATTTGAGAATGTGAAAACCTGTAAAAGTCAAAAGTTTTAAATTTTCTAGTATACAATGGTACAAGATAAACATTACATTCTAAAAGGGAGAAACAAATAGAAAGAAATTGTACCAAATCAAGACCTAAACACAGCAGGGCAAGTATTAAATCCTACAGTGCTATGTCCAATAGCAGGCATGTTGTGGCATGATGTGAACTGCAAATGACTTGGGTGGCCCTTCCCCTTCACCATGCAAATTGCAGTATTCATGGATGCTCTCTTTGGTTGGCTTTGCTTACTACCTGATGCTTTCTTCAGTGGATATTTCATATTCTTGGTTTTGCCAACTTTCTGAGGACTCCACTGCATCTTTGGTATCTCTCTCACAGCTTCATGCAGTGCTTTCTCAAATGTACAGTGACTACCTCCCAGGTCTTATTCTAAAATTTGGATGGAAGCTTCCCTGACCCTATACCTCTTGCATTGTGCTTAAAACCAGTACCACATAGATGAAACTGAGGTTAGCCACCAGCTTGAGCAGTAGCTCAGCTGCCTGAGATCATTGCAGAGGCCTCTGAATATCTGGATGACTGAGTGCTGTGAACAGAATCCTAACATACCAATTACTTATGTTGACCTCATATAGCTGGATGCCCTCAGTTCTCTTAAAACAATCTTGCTCATTTCTAAAATGTCTTCAGTTTTTTCTATTATACTGATACAAAGCATTCAACTTCTTTTTAAGGATAGGTTTTTTTCTTGGTTCATTTGTTTGTTCACTTTGTTTTGTTTTGCTTTATTTTTTTGTTTGTTTGTTTTGCAAGCAAGTTCTCTGAAGAAATTTTAAGGACATAAATTTATAAATGCTTCCTCTATGGTGAAATTTAAATAATTTAAAATGACTCAGGTGTGCTGCTTGCTCTCGATCATCAATGTATAACTGGTTAAAAGCTGCTAAGAAGCAGCACCATGCCACACCTTGAACTTTGGGTTGACTGGAAATTTCCCCTATCAGATTATTAATCAGTTTCCCTTTATCTCGATCTTTTGCAATGTCTGTTGACTTGAGGAAAATGAAGACATTCTTTTCTTTTTGTCAGAGCATAATACACGCATTCTTTATTCCAACGGCCAATAGATTACTTGTTTCCAAATGAAACTTGCTGAGGCTAAACTTTGCAGTCTGAATTACCTTCATTTTTCTGAGCTCTGCCCAGAATTTCCCATCAACATGGGATTTCAGCATCTAGAACTTCTCTAGGCAGCATTTCCAAACCTTTCTAACTCCCTTAGGTCAGTTTCAAGGACTTTTAAAAGAAATGATCAAGTAATAGAGCAACAACCCCACTTTTAGTATCTAAGTTTCTTTTAGTCATTATTCTTATCACTGAGACACAATATGCAACACCTACAATTTAAAGGAGGAGAGGTTTATTTTGACTCAAAGTTTCAGAAATTTCAACCTTTGGTTACAGGCTCAATTGTAGAAATGACATGTCATGGAAGCCAGAAAGCAAGAGAGTGAAGGGAGGAACCAGGAAAGATGATAGATCCTTCAGGTCCAGTTCCTCTTTCCCATCTCATCCACAGATAGGTCAGCACCCACATGATCCAGTCATCTTCCAAAACTGCACCTCTGAACCACATGAAGTTTTTTGGGTCCATTCTAGATATGAACCACAATACATATCCACTACAGTCATTGCCAAAACCAATGCCAAGTGACTTCTTCCTAATTTTCTTTTAGGCTCTTGGTAGTTTCAAGACAAAAGTAAGTATTTCATTCATTTCAAAGCAATTCAAGTTTACAGTGTCAGGTTCTTTTCAATGTGGTTGACTAATTTTTCCAATACTGTTTATAGAACTGTCTATCATTTGTGCACTTTGTGCTCTTGTCAACTGTAGTTGAGTGTGTGTATATTAACTCATTTTTGAGTTTTCTAATTCTGTTTTGTAGGACTATGTGTCCATTGTTATGTAAGTACTGCACTACTTTGAATACAACAGCTTTGAAACATAGCTCAAAAGTGGGAAGTGTGATAGCTCTGGTTTTGTTCTCTCTCAAAATTGCTTTGGTTATTCACAATCTTTTCAGTTTTCATATGAAATTCAGAAAAAATTTATTTTAATTAAGACTTTCAGAATTTTAAGGGCATCAGGCAATAGATTGCTTTTAGTAAGATGAATATTTAAAAAATATCAATTCTTTAAATTCATAATATGGAATACTTTTCCAATAATGTGCATTTTAAAAATTTTCTTTGGGTTAGTACATTTTCTGTACAGATGTTTCAACTCTGCTTAAATTTATTTCTGTTTTGTTCTTTATGCTTTTGTAAGTAGCACTGTTTCTTAATTATTTTTTTCACATAATTTGTTAGAATATAAAAATGGAACCAATATTTTCATGTGGGTTTTTGTTTCCTGAAAATTTGGTGAATTTATTTACTAGAGTTAAAGGGTTTTTTGTTTTTTTGTTTTTGTTTTTTTGTTGATGGGCAGACTGTAGATTATTGTGGAGTACTCTACCTATAAGAAACTCATATATAAAGGCAATTTATACCTTGCTTTTCAATTAAAATGCTTGATTCTTAATTTTGTACCTTTGGGGATGATATATTTACAAGATTATTTATGGAACTCTTCCTCATTCATACTCCTGAATTTATGGTCTTCATTCTCCTGTCTGGGTATTAAAGAAGTAGACACATTTTTTAGTCTTTATAGATTGGTGTTTCCAAGAAAAGCCCTTGTCATTAAGCTCATTTAGCCACTCTAGGAAAGTCAAATAGTGAAATCTCCATGTGGGCTTCTGCTGATGACCTCTGAAGGTCTTTCTTTTCCCTGAGGTGGTAGGTTCTGGCCTGGGGACTATGAATGCAAAAGATTGCTTAGTGATTAGGCCAGTGGGTCTGATCTAGAGACATGTGGGAGTTCATCTGGATCCAGGGGCCACAGTAACTGACCTAATATAAATAGGCTTAAAGATTAAAGCCATAGGGGCTGTCATGTACCCTAGGCCATAGAAGCCTGACTGCTACAGGTATCCATTCCTTGCTAGTATGCCTGATGCTACTGTCTGCAGGAAACCTTGGTTAACTCTCCTTCCCCCACATGGAGATTATTTCCTTTCATCCTGTTTTGTATGGTTTCTAGGAGAGGCAATATAAAGTAAAACTGTAGAAAGCTGCCTTCTTTAGTGTATCTTTTCTTATTTTTGGGATCCTTTCTTTTGTTATATTTCATTTGGGTTCTTCAGCTTCTGGGAGGGTATTTTCATTTTTCAAAAGTGTTATTTCTATGAACGGATCAGTGATGAAATCCCTTGTATTTTACCACTTGTTCTCACTGCTCTAAAATTTTGAATGATGTGTAGTTAAATGAAGGTTCTTACTGATTTTTAAAATATTACACATACCAGATTTAAAACATGTAGCTTAAGTAGTACTACACTGAAAGCATGTTTTAACAGATAGATTCTCTGAAAGATAAGAAAATACAACTTATTAAGATCAAGAGTCAGTCAAACCATGTGAAGAACAGGGTAAAATAATAAAGTAGGAGTTAAGCTGTACATTATGTAGGATTGAAGACACTTGTAAGGTTTCCTTGCTTGTTAATCAAAGAATTATGAGCTTAAAACTTATTCTCATGGCTCTGATTTTTGTGGAGTTTGGTAGAAATAGTAACAAAAAAGTGTGTGTGTGTGTGTGTGTGTGTGTGTGTATACAGTGATCGTCCTCAGAATTTATCATTCCAGAACCAGCAAAAGATTCAAACAACTCAATCAGCAGTCTTTTGAGATCAATACAAATAATTAATGCTATGAAAAAGATCTCTACCTTGTGGTTTCACTCAAGTAAAGTTCAGGGCTTTCAGCTAAGTTAGGTAAATGATGCCATGATCTGAAAAACAAGAGAGAGAGAGAGAGAGAGAGAGAGAGAGAGAGAGAGAGAGAGAGAGAGCACTAAAGTCATGATTAATGACAAAGACACAGCCAGTAAATGAATACTCAGAAACTGGAGAGGGAAGAGAATGGAAGTGTGTGATGCTGCAGTGTCTTGCATCACAGCAATGAACCACACTAAAGTTATCTTTTAATTAAACTGAAAAAACTTGCCAGTTACAATTCAAATATTTGCTTGTCAGATTTGGCTATTGCTTCCATACTGAATGGTGAATATGAAGTGTATATACATTACTAAGGGATGTTTTGGTGTAAAGGGTTCAGGCGGAAAGGCATGGAGAAAGAGTCGAGATAGTAATCAGAGGATTAAACTGAGTAAGAGAGAATAGAGGCAGAAACAGACAGAAAGAAAACACAAAAAGTACTTCAGTTTATTGTATACTGCCAAGGGGAAAAAAAATAATCATGGACCAGAGAAATACAAGGAAAGCAGGTACAAAAAATTTATAGAACTCAAAAATAACTATTGGTTTATGGTTTACATTTTAGAAAATCTCTGTGAGGAATGGAATCATTACGTACTGCAAATATTTCAAACAATAACAATAGAAAAAAAAGGCTCTAAGCCCAAACATCAAAATATCCACTCTTTAGGAAACTAATGATCGAAAACAGAGCTCAAGAAATTATAAGCTAAGCCTACAGTTTTTGACACTTCCCAATCGACTTTGTAAAAGAACATGATTTGCAAAGTTCAGATCTGTTTACCTTTCCTCTCATTTTTAGATGATATAGAACTACTACTGTATTAGGACATGAAGCAATTGGTGATTTGTAAAAAGAAAGATAAAATTAGAAAATCATAGCAAAGATTGAAACAGGTATTTTTTTTTACAACTCATGTCACCTTTTTACTTTTTGTAGAAAAACAGAATATGACTTGTATGTAAAAAAAACATGTTATTTTTAAACAAAAACCCAAATATGAAAACATGTGATATAAGAATGAAAGCAATTAATCCTTTGGATTTTATTCTGGAAAAATGCAAATTTGGAATAAGAAAAATTTAGTTAAATTCCTAACTGAAAAATTCATCAAATAAGATATTTTGAATAAGGAACTTACAGAGAATTTCAATTTTTAGAAAACTTCTCACATTTAATTTCATAGTCACATATTTGTAATTGACATATATCTACATACTATAAATTTGCATGTTTAGGAATATTAAAGAATAACCTATAACAGATAATATTATGTGCTAAATTGAACTTTAATCTCATTGGAAGTATTTAATTTAATTATATGTTCTCCATAGATTTCTTTTTGTTATTTTGGCTTTCTATACCAGAAAATTCTTGAAAGAGATATTAGATCAGAAGTATATTTTCTATCATAAAGATGAATAAAAATACCATGTTTCTGTGAAAAATAATAACGTAAATTCTTTGTGAATGAGTAGTATAGTGGAAACTACAAATTAAATGAAGGTAGCAAGTCCTCATTAGCCATTAACTTCTTATTTCCCTCCATTGTGCCCTTTGCTTGTTATCTACATTGAATGTCAAGTTTTTCCTCCAACTGTGTTTCCTGATTAGAACAAACGTCTGAGTTCTGGCATGTATTTGAACTGTTTTCTGGATTTCTCTGCTTTTACTGATTTCAAACTTATCACACTATCTTCTTCCTATCCAATGTCTTTTCTTGTGTTTTTCTAGTAATGACATTTTCTCTGCTTCCTATCCCTCAGTCCTTTCTCTAAATGGAATTGATGCCTCTCACTTGCATCATTTGTGTTATAAAGTGATGTCATATTCATGGAGCTACATACTATGAAATTATCTGAAATTTCCATTTGACATTCACTCTATTGCATTAAGTCACTGTCTTGCCTGCTTGTGACACCTGGTAAGTTCCCTGAAGTGCAGAAGTTCTTATTGAAACCTTTTTAAATTTTCTAATTCTCAGACAGTTCTTGGCATGAAAATATCTCTGAAAACATTTCCTGAATGAGTGAGTGAAATCAGTTTATGTAAAACTACAAAAAAATTTTAAAGTGTATGTTTGCTGTACATATTTAATAATATAACATTATATCTAATTAAATGACATGTTTGAAGAGCCCATTATTTCTCGCATATTATAGGTAATCGTGGACTACTGGGCACATCGTTGTTAAGTAAATTGCCTCAGATAACACAATTGTGAAATAGATCTTTCAAAGACAAATCTATTGCAACTATGTACAAAGCATTTTTAATTACAGTAAACTATTTAATTTAATTGTGTATATATGTGTTTGTGTATAGTACTGGGAACTAAATACAGGGCATCTATACTCAGCTACATTCCAAGTCCTTTATTTTTATTTTTGTTATTTTGAGGTAGGGTCTCAATAAATTATGGAACTCCAACTAATAGTGCTCCTGTTTCAGCCTCCTACAGAGCTAGTACTACCAATGTGTTCTGCCACATCTGGCTATAAAATTTTAAACTTTAAAAAACGTCTTCCCCTATATATATAGGTGGTATAGCAATTAAGAGGTGTGACATATTGAAAGGTCAATGGGCTTGACCCTAGGATGGAATTGACACAGGTCTCATATGTTTGGAGTGCTCACGACCCAATGATTTGTGCACCTCAGGTCTTCTTTATGCACGTACCACTCCCACACACAAAGTATGCAAAGAAATATTCATTTTCATATACTGTGTCTGATTCTTACCCAAAGGTTATTTATTAGTGAACAAGAGATAATGTGACTCTGTTCTAAGGGGGAAGATTCTACAGTTAAACATAAATTCATAATGAAAATAAAGGTTCCAGAAAAATACACACATGTGTAACTTCTTATCAAGAGAGCTGTATAATTTATTAATCTTACCATAATTAATTTTTTTATTCAACTTAGATTTCTTACATTTCCTTATATATTTTTAGTAGAAAATTCTATTAATGTTTGACTAGCCATTCAATATTTTAAATTTTATTCATTGGGTATATTAACAGAATAAAAATCATTTATTTCTGTACAAATCATTGCTGATGATACCATCAGTTTATTTATTTGTTTGTCTGTTTATTTATTTTTATTTGGCCTTTGAATTTTTGTACAATGTAAAGAAAAATTTTATCTCTCATTTCTTGCTTGAAGTGAGACACAAATTTCTTGGATAAATACTAAACGTTATAAGTCTTTGACTATCCCTGATTTCTCCTTTGAATAGTACAGCCTGTCAATTTTCAACATTTCCTTCCATGCAAGAGAATTTCCATTTTACACACCCTAGAACATAACATTTCAGTTGTGTTCTATAAAGGAAAGCTGAAGTCTTCTACCTGTATGAACAGGGGACAGAACACTAATACATAATTTCTTCTCAATTAGACTTCCAACAAGTCCCACAGTTTTAAGGTCACCTTTCTTCACCTTTTAGAGCTTACTTCCACCAGTAACTATGGTTTTGAAAGGTGCTCTGAGGGTATATTAACTTCTACTTGAAATTTCCAGCTGACGAATTAAGATTCAGTCTTTCCAAGGATACTGCATTGAATATGGACACACTCTGATCTCTTTAATCCTTTTAAACACACGGGTTGTGTGCATGTGTGCCACTGTGTGCAATTTCTCTGTCACCCTGGGATCTCCTGCTCTTGGAGTTTACTTTGAAGTTTTAGGCTCAGTAGCTTGAGTTTTCCTCATGTCTGTGACTGCCAGCCTTCATGTTCCGTCCATTTTGCAATTCTTGATTTTGAGTTTGTGAGCCCATTTCAATTTGGCCCCTTTTGATTTTATTCTTTGTAAATCCTACGTGGTTTAATGGTCCCTCCAGAACAATTTCACATCTCATTTTACACCCCCCAGGATTTTCATCACACCAGGAACATTTTTTTAATTGCTACTTTCTCAGCTTGGGATATCCCACATTATGAGTATAGAGTAAATTCATGTTCAAACATGTCAGAGTTGTAAGGCTATTCTTTTGATTTCCTTTGAAACTCCCCCCCCCATATAGAATCATGGAAACACCACATTTAAATTTATCTAGTGAAAGATTTAATTAGTTCCTTTATCACTGATACTACAGGTTTTTCATCCTACCTACTCTATAGGATTTGCATAGACCTAAAAACTCAGTCCTCTATGTAATGCTCTTCCAATATCCTTGTTCGCCTGCTCCTGCTTCATCTTCATTTCTCTGTCTAGCTCTCAGCATCGGGCTCAGTTATGACATCTAGAATGTCCTATCTATCACCCCTCCCTACATTTTTTATGAGTGCTTGCATTGGTTTTTAAAATCCCATTTTAAGTAGTAAATGCAATTTTTGCTTCTTTAACAGAATACTTTAAAAATTATACAAATTTTTGCTCATTTACCACACATTTCCAAGTATTATTATAAGGGGAATACCATGTATTTTTCTTTAACAATGATATATGTTGGAAATAAGTAACTTACAAAATAAGACCTTCATTTGTGTGTTTCTGTACTTTTCAGTACCCTCCCTCTCTCTGTCTCTCTCCCTCCCTCTCTCTACCTCTCCCCCCACCTCTGATGTTATCCTGAGTCCATGTGCCATTCAGTCCTCAAGAACAGTACTTATGCTGAAATTTTTTCTGAATCTTAAAATGCATACTTCTTGCATTTTTCTGTCTTCTAATCTGACTTCCATCTGGAGATTTTCTTATTTTTTACATTAGTTTTTCACTTGATAGTGTACGACCTGTGTACCCTTAAATTCCCTATATTAAAATGAAAATAATGGCTGGATTTTCATGACTTGAAAGATCTCTTTAGGGATTCAGCATTAGCGATCTGGTTGATTTGCGAGGCTGTCTGCTGGTGATGGTGAGGATGGTTCAGAGTGACACTTTGAAGCAACTCAAGAAGCTGAAAGTGACATCCATGGCAGGTCTGTGTTTCACAGCAGGAGAGATTTTGCGCTCAGCTCTGCTCTATTGACCTTTTGTTCAATATTTCCTTTCCTGCCATAAGCCATGTGTCAGAAATAGATACTGAACTTCTCTAATACACAAGTTTCTACTACTTGCCAAACAATACACCACATGAGAGGAATGCCAAGAAAGAAATCTGATATAAGGATATCTGCTGACTCTTAATAGAAGGGATTCCATCCAACTGTGGCATAAAATCCTTTAATTTATCGTGTTCACATAAATAAGCATACTATATGCTATAAAATTATACAAAATGTAAACACACATACATATACAATACACATTTAAATATGTATGCAGGTGTGTGTAAATATCTATAAATATAATGTCTGTGTGCACATAGGTGTTGACATTTACTGCATTGGTGAACTCATCTGATTCCACAGTGTTAAATATCAACTATGTGATAGTATATTAAAATCTAAATTGTAAGGCTCATTTCTTCTTCTAAACAACAGTCACAAAATTCTGACTACTTAATATATATGTCAAACTGTACAATTTCTGTATGTTAAAAATCTCAAATTTTCAACTTTCAAGTCATATGGTTAGCTTTATTCCCATTTTTAAAAATGTTTTCTCAGATTGTGGAGGATTGATAACTAGTAGTCAACTTGTAACATCAGCTGAACTGCATCGGCATGGTGCTGCATGTGGATGGCCCACCTGAGGATTGTTGCCAACATAAAAAGGAGACCTAGAGAGGAAGTAGCGTTGTTGGTTCTCCAGTTGCTGTTGGTTCTCTTGGAGGAGGTTGTCAAGCTTCTTTCCTGGTATAAACTTGGCAGTTCTCATCATCAGAGGAGCTCAGGAACTTGTCACTGAGAATGGCTGCAGTTCACTTTGGGGGAGCTCTGGTCCTTATTTTGAGCATCACTTCCTGGCTCCATAGGGGAAGATGTGTGCTGTTCAATTTCCAGGAGAAGCTTGTCACGCTGGCCTCCTGATGTGAACTCAGTTGTTCTCACTGTGAAAGGAGATCCGGACCATGTTATCATTGAGGATGACTGTGGTACTTTTCAGGGAGCGCTGGTCCTTACTTTAAGCATCACTTCCTGGCTCCAGTGCAGAACCCTCAACCTACAGGCACAGATCCTTTATCCCACTGGCATAGACTTTCTGCTTTCCACTGCTGACCTTTGGGCCTTCCCAGCGCAGATCCATCAAACAGACGTGCATGAGATACTGTCATGGGCTCAAGGTCTTCAACTGGACTCATGCAGAAATTTGCTGTGGGAATCCTGGATTTTTTGGTGTCTTTAGTATGTGGACAGATTTCCTGCACTTTTTGTGTTTGACTCTTTGGGTGACTATTATAGAATAATTTTGTAAATTACGTCTCCTGTATTGTTTTGTTTTCCTTACAAACCCTGACTACAAGACATTCCTCATTATTCTATACTTTCTATCACTTAAGTAAAAGTCTTGAATTTATTTTTAAATGTTATCTTTAGCTTTGGGCCTATATCTAATCTGCTATAATTTCCTATTGCTGTGTTTTCAAAAGATAAATAACATCTAAAGATTCTCAATACCCCATTATAAAAATAAGGCATTCACTGACTCTTACTAAAATTACTACAATAAATAGCTTCCTTAAATTTTTTTGTTTGACTGTCTCATACTTTCTTCCTATAGATTATCAATACTCTAGTCAGAGTAAGCTTTTATCATTAATCTGATGATATCACTATTCTAGTCGAAAGACTATATGACTTATAATTTTGGTTGGTGAGTGATAGTAGCTGGGCACATCCCTATTGTGCTAACACTATCCTTAGTGCATTTTTCCAAAAAGATACCCACTGAAAAATTCATTTTTCATGCTTCAGATAAGCATGCTAGTAGCAGCACTTCAGAGTGTGAATGCAGCGATATTCCAGCCTCTGGATTTGAATCCATGATAATGTGTATTATTTTAGTAGTGTGAGATCTGCTATCCTGCTTGCTCAGCACTTTTCCTTTCCCTGACCTCCCACCGATCTCTATTCTCTCATCTCCTTTTAGTCCCAGCCCTTCTGCCCTGGCTCTTCATAGCTTGTGGTTTGCTTTTCTACCAGAAATTTATTTTGCTCACCTACTTGCTTACACTTGATCTTAAATTTTACCTTCTTACTCAGGGATAACCTGAGCTCTTCATTAAAAGTTCCAACATCTCCTTTCTTAGCAGAACATTGTTCAAGATTCACTTTGTTTAGCTCAATACTTGAATGGAAATGTATTCTCAAATTTATTTCCAAAATAATTACACATAATTTAGTCTGACATCAAATCGAAAAAGATAAGAATGAAAATACACTTAGTAATTAGAAAACAAAATAATAAAAGTTTAAATTTCATTATTCTAATTACTTTTTACCATTATATATAGGTTTTAACTGAGTCTATTGCGAAATAGTAATAACTCTAAATTCTAATAAATGAAAATACATTTCAACTTTACTGAAAAGGGGACTTGTCTAATGTCAATTTTCTAACACTCATTTTGGACCAAAAATGTAATTATGATGAAGCTTAATGCTACATTTTGAATATCCCTTCCAAAACCATTGTAATTAATTATAACTGTTGTGATACAAAGAGAATTAAGTCTTTTAAGAGGTGATTATTTTTTGAAGGTATTTCTGTTATCAATGCTGTTATCACTAAAAGGGCTCCTGTTTAAAAAAAAAAAAAAAAAGGGAGAGAGATTTCATTTCCCTTCCTCATGTGCACTCTTTTGCCCTTCAGCTGCCCACCATGGGTTGACTGCACATATCATTCAATCTTAAAATATGTATTACAATGCTTCATAGTATTTCACAATGTCTGTGTTTATTAAAAAGTATACCTCTTTAAATATGCATATACTTTATATTATGAATATATAATACAATAACTCATTTACTGTAATTTACTATTTTTACTATCTTTCCTTTTGATTTCATTTCTCTGGAAATTTAGTGTACCTTCTTGATATTTTCCCAAAAGAATTTAAAACATTGTATCACAGCAATATATGAACATCTGTGTTTATAGCAGCAGCACAGTTTATAATAGCAAAATCTTATAAACAGCCCACTGGCCCTTTAACAGATGAATGGATAACTAGAATGTGATATGTATATATATATAAAACGAAACACTGCTCTGCCATAAAGAAAGACAAACTTGACAGGTTTCTAGGTAAAGGAATGCACCTTGATACCATATTCTTAAGTGAAATAAATCAAACACACGTGTAAATATCATGTTGTTTCGCTGGCGTGAAAAAATGAAAGTGTAAATAAGAACCAAAATGTATACTAGATATTGTAAAATAGGAATCAAAAGCTCAAAATGGGAAGGGAAACTATGAAAGGGGAGGAGGAAAGGGGCAGAGGGGGAAACGGAGGAAGGGAAAAGAAAAAAATGAGAGAAGAAGGAAAACTGGAAACAAAGTATTTGCAAACAAGAAGGAAAAGAGCAATTGAAGGGATGTGAGAGGAAAGGGTTAAAAAGAATCAAGTTATATCACGTACAGCTGCAAAGTCCCTACAATGAATGTGATCATTGTGCATATCTATAATGTACCAATAAACTTAATTAATTTTAAAAAATATTACTAAAATTTGTTGTTGTTTGCATCTGTTGTGGGCTGCAAAGTGATTGTGGGAGATTTGGTTGCCAGTTAATAATTTTTTTTGGAAAGCGATTTGTTGCTAACATTTCTAATATTACTAGTAGTTTAATCCATTAATGAATACATAATTTGATGGACTTATTTGGAGATTATGGAGATTTAAAAGGTGGTGCTTATCTGGACGAAGCAGGTCACTGATGGTGTGACTTTGAAAACTATACCAAGTTACCTTCTTCTTCACCTTTTCCTCTCTTCCTCTCCCCTTAGCTATCTGAGGTGAGCAACTTTTCTGTACTATGCCCTACCGCCATCTTCTGCAACCTCAGTGCAGAACCAGAAGCAATGAATGGAACTAGCAACCTTGGAGTAAGACCTCTGAAATTGTGTTTATTTATTTATTTATTTATTTATTTTGGTTTGTTTGTTTGTGTGTTTTTCTGTGTGGCACCGGGGATTGAACTCACAACCTCGTGCCTGCCACTGCAGGTGCTTAAGCCACTGAGCCAAACTCCCAGCCCTAGTTTTTTGAGACAGGGTTGCACTATGTAGCTCAGCCTGGCCTTGTGCTCACCTTGTATCCCCAGCCGGCCTCGAACTCACTTATGAATTAAAATTTATTGTAAGTATATATGTAAGTATAAAAGAAGTATACATGGAATTCGCTACTACTTGTAGTTTTAGGTGTCCACTTAGGGTGTTTAAACATACAGTATCCCCATGAATGAGAGGGAACCAATGAAATATTCTCAGACGATTTGTGGTTGTTATCTAAAGATGCTGTTTTGAAAGGGAAATGGAGTGGTGATGAATTCCTAAAAGGACTGTCGTCCTTGCTTTTTGAAAATAGATATTTTTCTTGTTGCTAATTTTTATCACGAGAGGAAAAAAACTGATCTTTGCAATTAATAAGCAAGATACAAGTAACTTTATTAATTTGCTCTAGCAATGAGACCACATCTGGACAGCAGCTGTAAGAAGATTCACTACCCAATTAAACTCATGATTATTTGCTGTCATTCTCCAACTCCCATCTGTCTATTGAGTCAAATGAAGTGGATAATTAAATAAGGATCTGTTATCAACCATCACTTTCTATGTATTTCAAGGTTTTAATGTGGATAGGTCTTTACATTTTCAAAACAAATAACTATTTGTAAGATTTTCTGTCCATTATTTATTTTTTATTTTGATTTATTGTTTTGTATAAAGACAAGCTCTAGAGATTTCTTATTAACTCTTCTTCCAAAATAATCTATTTACAAAGATTTATTTAAATGTTATCAATGTAAATATATGTGATCCACTTTGATATATTCTCACACTTAGAGGTCAAAAGGGTTAATACCACCTAATTCCTATAAGCTTTCATGCTTACTTGTACAATAAAAATATATTTGGTATACAATAATTTATACTATCTTGATTCAAGAGTAATATTTCCTTGAAGTATGAGTATTTTTCCTTATTTACGATGTCTTGATAGCTGTCCAGTTTCTATTGGCGATAACTAAAACAAATAATCTCAGCAGAAATGCGTAGTGTCATCATATCGTTCTTCAGGCTTGCCAAAACTGCCTTGCTCTCAAATGATTTAAGGTCTGCTAATTTACACAGGTGTAGGACTTAGAATAGAATTCATGAACAGACCTACTGAAGTATGTTAATATATGTTTCATAAATTTACAAATTTGAGGTTATAAGGACCAAACTGAAACTTAATTGGTCATTCATAATTTCTTGTTTCAGATCCTTTATGATAACAAGAGCTGCCAAATAGTCCTTCATTTGACTATTGTCACTGATTTGATTCTAATGACTCTTTTGTAATTACACTCATTTTTTCTGTGGAATTTTTATTGATGGATGTCTTTTATTATGAGATATTTCTATCCCTTGAAAAAAGGAGGCTATTTTAATTTCAGTATTTTAAACAGGCATCATCAAATTTAGCCTTCAGATTGACTTGGCATGTGTTAAAATAGTAGACCAAAGACCTCAATGACAACACAAATGAATCATTTGTTACTCTTACTCATATTGTAGGTCAAATATATATCTGCTGTTGTTGCAGAGTCCATGAGAAACAAAATGAATTGAGATCTGTCCACTCACATTTTTCGCAATGCCTAAGTGAACTGTGTATTGATTTTTATTATATCTATTCATCTTTACTTAGACAAATATTTATCTGAATTTTTTTTTCCACTGGGAATCGAAATCACAACCTTGCACTTGCCAGGCAGGCACATGTGCATCAGAGCTATATCTCCAGCCCTACACAAATTTCATTTAACAAACTTGCATGACCCTTAAAGCTTGTATCTAGATGTCCTCCAGAGACTCAACCACTCATGTGTGGGACTTTGGGGACGTTATCTCCCATTTGAATAAGGTAAAGTACAAAGAGCAAAATAGTGACTAGAAGGAAACAGGGAAAAATCACTTGCAAATGAAAGGAGGTTCAAGAGACTCAAGGTAAGAGAACAGGAGGTGAGGGAGGGAAAATATTACAATTTCACATGTACCATGGACAGGTACCAAATACCCACAATAAATGTAAGCATTACATGTCATAAACATGAGCTAAGAATAACAACAACAAGAATGAAAACAAGGAAATAGAATTTAGAGATGGAGGAAAGGAAATGTGTGGGAAGGGGTAGAGGATTAAAAAACAAGAAAGTTGTGTTATGCAGATATACTTACTTATGTAAATGTAACCTTCATGTACTGCAAATATATACTTAAAAAAAAGATGAAAGTCAGTGTGGAGGCAGAAGTCCTTCTACATAGAGGGAACTCAGCTTTTAATGAATTTAGCTGATCAGATGAATACCATCAAATAATGATAATAATAATAATAATAAATAACAATGAACTTACTCCTTCTTCTACTAAAAATTAATCTTATCTAAAAAATAAATAGTCATAAAGCATTATCTAGATGGCTATTTGACCATATTTCTTTGTACAGTGTTCTAGCTAGTTTGAAACACAAAGTTAACCATCAAATTGACATTTTCAAATAATACAATATTCCCATTTACTAAAGTTTGTATTACTAATTCAGTATATGTTGTGTTGAATGTGTACAATGTTTACACAAACAGAAGAATGAGTTTGGAAAAATCACAATGTAAGTGACTAAAAAATTGTAAAGTTTTCATCTTTGTTTTTTTTTCATTATATACTATCAAGCAATACCACTTTTATGTTTAGTATTCTACAAATATCTACTTATTTATGGTGGTAACATTTGAAACTGTCTCTCAACACAATTAGCGAACATAATTAGCCTAATCGCAAAACAACACTGAAAATAATGTAATTTGGAATTCCCTCAGTATATGCTATTTTTTCTCATATTTATTGTCTGCATTTGCTACTCTTGGGAAACAACTGTAATATGTATTTTTGCTTTCACATTTGAACACACTCATTTGCTAAAATATGTAATCAATGAATTTTAGGTTATGATCTCTTAACAAATTCTGGAAGCACCACATCAATGCCAAATATGGTTATCTTCACATTTTTGTAATCTTAAAAGCTGCATAATTCTTGTGTTTTAAAATGCTTTATGATGTCACTTACTATGAATTAGGGAGAGTGAAGTAATAAAAAATGCAGTGTTTTATTTTACATGTTATGAGTTTGAAAAATACAATAAATTCATATTATTACACATTTTTGATATTCATCTATTGCTTAATGCATTCTATAGTATTATTTTTAACTTACTGATTTAAAAGTAGGAAAAACATTGATAGATATAAGAGAAACATAACATTTAAAAAATTAGGAGTGATTGAATTTCAATATTCTGAAGCATTGTAATTATGGAGATATACGTCTTCCATTAGAGATAGCTATTGTTGTAATAGTTTAAATAGTAATACTTAATAATGTATTATTATGATAATATGTAAATAATGTATTTATATTAGATAATATTTGCAAAGTCATAAATGTAGTAAATTAATTCTGAATAGATATAAAATGATAAAGATCAACCTGTACTATTTTATACACTTATTTAAAATGAATTAAAGTACATTATGTAATATTATGCTGATTTTATATTGCATATATAAGTGTATGTTTTTGCCTATCTGTATGTTTTGAACATAAGCCAGGTACTTTTCAAAAGTAAATTGTGGTAAAAATAATAATGGACATTTCACACGTTCTGCAACCAATTTCCCATAATTCGTAAATAACTTTGTGGATATAGAAAAGACAATAAGGCTACCGATGACATAAAGTTTGATAATTAATTGACCTTAAAATGAAGAGATGATTTTGGTTTTTTCAAGTGGGCAAAATGTAATCAAATGAATCCTTAAAAGTGAAAAAGCAGAACAGAAAAAGTTTCAGCGGTAGATGTGAGTATGGAATAGAGACAAAGAGCATCAGAAAAGAAATTCAATAAGTAAATTTAAATCATGAGCGTATTCCGGGAAAGCACGTTGCATACGCATTTTAAATCTCTCCATCCGTGAATGAGGAAACACAGGTAAATCTCAGCACTCTGAAATGGGGAGTCAGGAGGATCACAAGTTTCAGCCCAAGATGGGTGATTTAGTAACTTAGTGAGACACATCTCAGAATAAAAAGAAAAAAGGGTGGGCATGCAACTCAGAGGGAAAGTCCTGCATAGGTTCAGTCCCCAGCACCAACCAATAGATACATGCGTGCGTACATACATACATACATACTTATGATAAAAACAAAAATTTACTTTTATCCTCAACTTTATATTAATGTAACACCATGATTAAGAGTACAATGGTAAAAATGAAGTGATGTTTATGAAGTGTCAAGAAACAAGGTATTCCAGTAATTTAAGATCAGAAAGCTGATAGTCTTCAAATTTTATTGGCATGACAAGTAAAAAAAAAGAATACAATGACAGTTTGTGGAACATTTTCTATTCATGAGGACATGCTATGCTAGTGATAGAGAAAGGGGCACTGATCAGTCTTCCTAATGTGCATCTGCCAAAATATACTTCAGGTGATCTAAATTATACATAAATTTTTAATTTTGGAATAAACTCTTGTTTGCATCTGGATGAGCCTGAGAAGGAACCAATGGCACACAGTAATCCAAATGAAAGATAACATTTTATTAGCTTATTTTTTCCTATCTGCAAAAACAAAAGTTTTTACACTTATTCTTGCTGCTTACATCTATCAAAATACCAGAAATCTAAATTTCACAGGTATTAAGGAACCATAATATCCTAAGTACAGAAAATCCTCTAATATAAAATGTCTCAATTGATTGAAAGAGGAAGTCCATACTGAACAAATATGGAAGTCCATATTGATAAAAGAGACAATATAACTAAGCCAAAAAATACCTACAAAAAATACAATTAAAATAAACAAAAGCACTCATAAAACTAGAAGTATAAAAATTTTTTGAATGAAATACAACATAAGAAATAATTATTTTTAAGGAATGAATTAATTTTAGGTATATTAACTCAAATAAAATTATTTTATTATTTACAGAATAGTAATAAATAGAAATTATGTGTGAAAACTCAAAGAAGTATGAAAATAAAATTAGAGCTTCCCAATGTGCAAAATAATTGACAAAACATATTGAGAAGGAAAAAATAATTAAGTAAATATCTAAAAATACATTTCAGATATACTAAGATGACTTCCAGTTGAAAATATTTGTGCATTTCTTATGTCATTAATTTTAAATATATTTGCACATATTATTTCAAAGCTACTGAAGTATAAAAGTACACAGTATTGACACAAATGTCAAAACATAAAGGGTACTATACTCACAAAGGAAAAACAAAAATTATAAATATGTTAATACAGTAAAACCTTAGTGTGTGAGCATAATTCATTCTCCAAAATATTTTTAATCCAAACAACTTGTATATCAAAGTGTGTTTCTCAATAAGAAAGAACAGAAAATCAGATTTGTTCCACAATCCAAATAATATTCATGTAAAAATAATTATAGTGCTTTAATGCAATATAAAATAATAAAGAAAGTACAAAATATAAAGAAAATTAAGCAAGTTAAGCTACAATTAACTTTGAAAAATCTGTGGCTCACGTGAGAGAGACAGAGAAGAGTTATTGTGTAAGATAATTTTCACTGTGATTCATGGAATCACTGCTGTTTATTGGTTCAACAGAATGTTTTTCTTTTCTTTCAACTTTAGCAAGGAACCTATCCAATGACACTTGCTTTTCACTCCTTTTGAAGATTTTATAGAAATGTGACATTGTATTGTTATTAAACAGATTAATTGCTTACAATGCTACAGACTTATTTGGGTTATGATTTTCTACAAAATTTTGCACTGCTGCTTACATTTTACATATCTCCCTAACGTCATTTTGAATGAGGGTTTCCTCTGCTGTTTTCTCCTCTTCAGATAGGATCTCCTTCAAACAACTATTTTTATGAGGAGACAATCACCCACAACTCCACAGCAAGAAATTGAGCAAAGAACCACAGCTCAGTTGTGATTATGTGATGTTTGGCATCACTCACCACCCGTTTTGCAAGACATCACTTGTTTAATCAAGTTAAAATAGTTGATTGATTGTGTCAACTTGGGTAAGAGAAGTTAATTTTGCTTCTGTTGCCTTCTGCTGACCATGAACTGGTTTTTCTATGTGATTCCCCTCTTCCAAGCCACTCCACCTTGGAATCAACCAAATATGGAATGAAACCTCTACAAACTTGGAGCTGAAAGACCTTTCCTCTCTTATCTTGTGAGTGCTGGATATTTTATCACAGCAATGAGGAAAGTAATGATGACAGAATTTGGTACTGGGAATGGAACTATTGCTATGACTATATTTCACCATGTGGTTCAGGAGCCTGTGGGACTGGTTTGTGGGAAGAATTTGGAAAGGTTTGGAGTTCTCAGGTTTAAAAAAATGTAGAGCTGGAACACCTTAGGATGTGCCTGATAAGAGATTTTGTTCAAAACATAAAAGACCAGAGGTTGTTAGAAATTCTATTGATAAAGAAAATGTTTGTGAGGTTTTTGCTGGGAAGAAGGATCACACTGAGTGTTACACTCCATATAATATATGGTATATGTTGGCAGAAATTTTGTCTTCATTTCGTTTGTATCCAAAGACTTTTCCTGAGATTAAGATTACGAATAAAGGTAATCAATTAATTCATCTTACAGAAGAAATTTCAAATAAATCTAATGTGGAGGTGCTGGCTACTCTTAGGGGCTTTTAGCCAGATTTATGTTGAGAATAAATGGTAAAGATCCCAGAAGAATGATTCAAAACATTGTTAGCTTGGGCAGAAAGAAGCTCCAGTAAATTTTCAGCCTGCAAACATGGAACAGAGGAGAAATTGGTTCCTGAAAATACTAGCAAGAAAAAGCCAAGTATTTCAGAAAAAGACAACACAAAAATGGCCTGAGGATATCACAATACCCAACAGGACTTGAAGCTTTGCAGCTTAACAGTTGCAAAGGTGAAAGACTTTGCTTGAAGAAGACAGCCACACAGGACCAGTTTCCAGAATAGCAGTGGTCTAGGCAAGTTGTTTCTCAGGATTTGTTTCATAGGTTCTACACCCCTAAAGAGAGAAAAGGAAGCTTGGCTCCTGGGTTAGCTGCTAGCAGACTTCGGCATCATTCAGGTGGTACTGGTTTTAGGTGCATGAAGAATGCAAAAATTATGGGGTCAGGAAGGCTTCTACCTAGATTTCAAAACAATCCCTGGGAGGTCAGGTAGTGTTCCATGGAGATGGCAGTGTGTGAAGTTGGGAGAGTGAAGTGGAAGGTACAGTGGAGCCCCTAGAAGTTTGAAGAAACCAAGACCATGCATTGTTGGAGGAAAACTGCATAGAGGGAGCAGAGAGGCAGTGCTGTAAAAGTGGAGCCACCTAACTGCTTTGGAGTTCACAATTTGCCTCAGATTGCCTCAGATGCTGCACATGGAACTACAGGGCCTAATGTTTCCCTTCTGGATTTTGGACTTGTTTTGGTACCATTCTTTTGTATCCCCGTTTGTAACTTTTGGAATGAAAAGGTCTGTCTTGTGCTATTGCATGTTGGAAGTATTTAACTTTCATTTTATCTTTCCAGGGACTTGCAGCTAAGAGTTTACTTAAATCTCAGAGGAGACATGGAACTTGGACATTTTAGCAATGCTTAAACTGTTAGGATTTTGGCAATTCTTAGAAATGGACTAAATTCCTTTTAGGTACAGGAATATACATGAATCTTTGGGAAGCCAGAGATGCAATATTATGTTTTGGACGTAGATGTCTCCTCAAAGTCTCTCGAGGTCATAGGTAAGACTTTTTCAGAAGTGGCTGAATCTAGAATGTGTGATACTGAGTTTAAGGGTGTGTGATTAGTAAATCAATACAATGATTGGTTTGGCACTGATCTAATCATAGTAGCCTGGATACAATATTAGGGACGGAAAGAGGCTTGTCTTCTCCATCCCTTGCTTGCTTTATTGCTTTCTATTTGCTATGAATAGGTTCTCCTATGTGCCTCCCCTCTGCCAAGCCACCCTGCCTTGGGGCTAGCTGATTGCACAATGATATATCTATAAACTAAGACCTAAATAACACTTTCCTCTCTTAACTTGTGGTTTTGGGCCATTTTGTCACTGCAATGAGAAAAGCAACTAAGACACCACCCTTAAGTTGTGTGTGATAGTGTTTTGTCACAGCAGCCAGAAAATGGATGGATACGGAAGTGGTACCTGAGCCATTTCTTTAAAGATAACATTTTAGTAAGTTATTTTTACCTTAGGGAAGTAGAGGTAAAAACTATCTGTACAGGGTCTTTCATGTTTTGATTGTACAAGGTGCACTAATATGCATTAACAGTTTATTTAGATTCAAATGATTTTAAATCTTTGAAACAGAATTTCAGAAGACAGAAAAGCATATTCACTAAAATGTTTTGTACATACATTCATATTGTCTCTCTGTTGATATCAGGCAGAATTTTTAAACTCTCTTCCATGTTCTGACATTTCAGACACTCCAGCTGATGGAGTTCTTTATATTTGTAATGTATGCTTTATATTCTGATTGCTGTAGCCATTCTTTTAGGAAAATCAAGCATTTCTTTTTATTACCTAGCCTGCTCATTTACTGAACTGAAATGAATGGTCAAGTTGGAAACCAGGAGTAAAAGAAATCCATGCTGCTTTCATTTTGATGACTTCGTTCATTATTAGAGAAAATAGTTGTGGAATAAAAGACAGGAGAGTAAAGAAACAACAGCAGATATGGGACATCCAGTCACTGCTTTAATCTTCCAACAGAGGAATTTTGTTGACAATGAAAAACTAGCTTATGGGAAGATTTTTTTTTTTTCTATCGGTTCCTTACAGTGAATTACTAAACTTTAAGAACCACTAACCCCTGAGAAAATAAAGCAGCAGAAAAAGAGAATCTCAAAAGAAAGTCACTTTAACAAAGCACAGGTTTTTTTTTTCTTTTTGTTATCAACCCTGGAAATCAGCATGGTTTAAAAAACAAAAAAAAAATTCTAGATTTGAGGATTATTACATCATCATATTCAAGGTTGTAGCTTATATATTCTTTTTAAAGCAATCAGAAAAAAAGGAAGAAGAAGAAAAGAAACAAAACTGTAATTGTTGAAGAAACACAAACAGGAAACAGATACATTCAACTTTATGTGGTATTACAGTGCTGCCTTTCAAAAATCCCTAAAAAAGTTTAATGGGTAATATTCTATGATTTTCTAAAAAATAAAATGTATTAAAGATTGTGAAGATGACAGAATAAAAATCAATAGCAAATCACAATTTCCAGGAACGCAAAATGAGGCACCTGGGAAACAACTAGAGTACTTAGTGAGGAGAAAGAGAAGAGTTCCATGAATTGAGAATGAAGTGACATGAAATCTAAGCTTCATGGAGAAATGGAAGACAACTTAGACAGAAGAATGAAACACTCTAGAAAGCTAAGACCAGACTCTTCGGCTGGAGAGGGTGCCATGTCAGTCCAGGAGAAGACCTGCAGCATCAGTGATAAAAATGGACAGGCAGTGGTATCCCTAGGAAAAAATACCGGTTACAGCAAACTGAAAATTTGGTGATGGTAATGGTGGTGTCTCCTTATGCAAGGCAGCCTAACTTTGAGGAAGAAATGTACTGCAGTGCTCATTTTTATAAGTGGTATAAATACCAGACATTTTGAGAAGGAGTCTATTGTTTAAGAACAACCACACCTCAGATTCCCTGGGATAAACCTACTACAATGACTGGGTGTGAGATGACTCTAAGTGACAGTCATGAAGAGATGGAGCACTAGTCACAGATTCTCTGAGAGAACTGACCAGTAGTGACTTCAAACAGTGGAGGACACAGTGGTTCTCAGCACCATCCTCTGGAGTGAAGAGCCAGACCCACTACATGTGGTTTCCTGAGGAGGCTGAATTGAAAACACTGTGATTGAGCCCAGAAGATTGGGCTCTTGGAAAATTGCTCTTTCCATGCAGCACAGAACTCATTGGTCTTTTTTGCTTTCTCCAGCACCAACATGATCAGGTAGAGACTTAGAGATAAGACTCAAAGCTGAAACTGCTAAAATACATACAACATGGCCAACACTTAAAGCCATAGGTACAAGTAAACACTTCCTCACTAGGATTCCAACCACACTCAAAATAATAGAAAGAATTATTAAAAAGTATTATATTGAATCAAAAAAGTTTCTGAACAACAAAGGTAACAATCAACTGAGTGAAAGTATAGCTTAAATAGTTGAAAAAAATCTTTGCAAACAACTCTTCCAACAGAGAATTAAGACTTAGAATGTATAAAGAGCTTAAAAGACTAAGCACCATAAAATAAAATAGCTTGGTAAAATATGGGCAAATGAATTGACCATGAACCTTCAAAAGATAAAATGGAAACAGCCAAATAGCATACAAAAAATGTTCATTATTTTAAATTATTAAGAGGTGTAAATCAAAACTTCTCTGAGCCGGGCATGGTGGCACAATCCTATAATCCTGGCACTCAGGAGGCTGTGAGTTCAAAGCCAGCCTCAAATACATAAAGAGACCATGTCTAAAAAGAAAAAAATACATTATACAACTGATAAGGTGCTAAGTTCAAGTCTCACTTGGGCAAGCAATGAAGTGATGCATCAAATTTAAAAATGTGATAATTGAAGCTCAATAAACAGGCTTTAAAATCAATCCACAGTATTCTCAGCCAAAATAAGTAAACAAACAAACAAACAAATAAGTAGAAATTCCATCTCACCTTATTCAGAATGGCAATCAACATGAATTAAAACAACAACAACAATATCAACAATAAATTGTAGTGAGTATTCAGGGAAAAAGGATCCTTCCACAATCTGGTGGGGATATAAATTAGTAGAGCTTGTATAAAAATCATACCTAGATTCTTAAAAAAAAAAACTAAACTTAGAGCTATAAATTGAATCAAACATAATACAACACTGATTGTGTTGGGGTTATCTGTAATTATACTTCTAGTGGCATAACAGTAATTTAAACATTTTACATGCATTTCTCCAATGTTCTTGAAGAATTTGTAATGATGAATATCCATAAAATAATATAATAAATTTATGCTCATATTAAAATTTAACTGTATTTAAAATACAGAATGAAATCATATCCACTTTGAAATTTCACAGCTTTTAGGTAATAATTAGGAACATATTATAATGAGAAATAATTACATTCTCTGACTATTCTTCCTACTCTTTAGAATTATTTTTGTACTTGTAATAGGAATTTAAACATCTATTTATCTTGAGGGAAAAACTCAGTGTTATTAGGAAATTTTTTTTTCAAATCATCGTTTTAATTAAAGGCACAAAATATTTTAGGACTAATATATTTTAATCAAAAACAAAAGTTAGATAAATGTGACATGATTCATACTTAATAATAAGTTTTCTATATTTTGATTTATTTAGTCATGAAAGTGCATCAGATAACTATACTTACTTGCATGTAAGAAGGCATAAAATTATTGAAGAGCTAATATGAAAACATGTGGTAAGTCCTTCAGGCCTTTTCCAGCATTCAAAAATTCCTGGGTTTAATTCCCAAAAGATCCACAACAAAAGTAATTAAAATATTTATAAAATTGCTCACCAATATACATATCCATATGTGTGAATTACTGTTGGTGTATATTGGTATTGTGTGTATGAATGTGTATATAAAATAATTTTTATCAAGCAGGCGATACTGCTTACTTGATCCACATTTCCAATTACATTTTTAGGACTTGGATTCAAGAATGGGGATTTGTCTCTCTATGCAAGTTTGTAAGGTATTTTCAGTATCATCATTTTTTAATTTTAGCATGCTGAATGATTTCATCATTCTCCCTGCCTACAGTTTTGGTGTTCTTTGAAAGAAATTTGTCTCAAAGTGTTGTGAAGTCTGCTCAATCTAAAGCTTTTACATAATGGAGTGATTAAAAATGTGCATTCTAGAGAAAGATTACCTTGTTTGAATATTTCTTCCTCAGCATACAAGAGATCTGAGGCTATGTAGAACAATTTTTCTCACATACACAAAGGAAGATATATGTACTCCAATCAATTGGGTTGGGAAAATTGAGTAATTTAATACATGAATATAGGAAGTATTCTAAATGGTTGTGTTTATAGTGAATACTCTGATTACACAGAAAATAAACATGCTTCTAGTGATCCCTGATAATAATTTGAAATGATTAACAAAGATTACAAAATATTACTGATTTTAATTTTAGAAAGTGTCTCAATAAAGCACTGTGATCATCTGGATATGTATTTGGTACATCAGATGGCAAAAATGGTAAGGTCTTATTAGCACACCCTAGGGAATAGGTTCATTCTATGCTCCATTAAAGGACAGGTATGGAAAATATTGTCACTAATTATAATGACTTTTCTCAAATCTTATCCTTCCATCATTAGTTATTCTCCTCCATGAACTATGTATTCTTTCTTGATACTTGTGTTCCCAGTTGTATGTATGTGGACTACAATACTGAGTCGACATAGCATTACTGAATACTACTGGTTAAAAACAGATGGGGCTATATTTAATGGCAAATAATCCACGTTTACACATTTTAAAGTGCAGTACCAATTATCTATGATTAATAAATATGGTTAGGGTTAAGGTTAGTGTTAGGAATATATATATATATATATATATATATATATATATTAGTTTTTTAGTATTCATAGACAATGACAATTGGTCATAGAATCACTGTGAATATCAAGCAATGTGAAAACTCATTTCTTAAATGGAGAGAGTTTCTGTGCAGATCCTTTCATGTACTGTAAATTATCTCTGTATTACATAAAATATGTAAGGCAAAGTGAATGCTATATAAGTAGATGTTTCTGCATACATGATTAGCACACATGCGATTTAATTTTCTGAGTATTTTTTATGTTAATTGAATACACTAATGTGGAATCTTCATACGTAGAAAGCAAACTATGTATATATATATATGTGTGTGTGTGTGTGTGTGTGTGTATCACACTACATATATAATATGCAATGTATACATTGTGTATGCCCACAACATGTGCATATATGTGTGTGTGAATACATATATGAATACATGTTATGATCTGACATAAGTTTCTTTGAGTGTGTCAGAGCTTTTAGGTAAGATGATTTATGGCTTGCTATGATTTGAAAGTTCACTTTCTCAAAGTCTGTTGAAATTCAATCCTTAGTCCAACAAAATAGAAATGTGAGGTGGTGAGGTCGTAAGAACTCACCATTAAGAATTCCTTAATGGCTGGGAGTTTGGTTCAGTGACTTAAGCACCTGCCTGGCAGGCGTGAGGTTTTGAGTTCAATCCCTGGTGCCACAAAAAAAAAAAAAAAAAAAAAAAAGGAATTCCTTAAAGCCAGTATAAAAAAAAGCTTGGGTAATGAGCTCCTACTTTGCTCCTCTGTTAGTACCATGTGATAATTTAGCCAGAAATGTAGTGCCAGATGCTGAGTCCTTAATTTTAGGATTAACGTCATTTAAGTTGAAGAGCTCTAAGAAAATACATGTGTATTCATCTCAAATTACTCAGACTCAAGTTACTCAGGTATTCAGTAATATACCACAAAGCTGAGTGAAAAATCGGATACCATTTGGTTTCTCAAACATGACACTTTTGCTCACATATAAGCAGTAGGATATATATTTATTTTCCAAGAGTCTACCATAGGAAATGTCTGCAAAGGAAACATTCTTTGAATCTGTATTTGATAGAACCTTTTATTCTTTATAATGTATCTAATTTATAGTAAATTTGGAAGGTCATAAGAAGTTATATTTAATGGTTTGCTTTACTATACAGAAGGGACCTGAATCCTGAAATTCAGGACACCCTGGCATCTAATTTGCATTTTAAATTTGCTTCTATATCTCACTGAAGTCTGTATTCACTATTGAGTAATATCATTGCTCTAAAAGAAGTCTCTGTATGTAGAAAGGATAAATTGTTATGCAAAGATGCCCAAACATTACTACATAATTCATCTCTGCACCAGGAGCAATAGATCACTTTTCTTGGATAAAGTCCATCAACAAAATAACATGGGATAGCCTCTTGCAGTTTGGGTTAATAGTGTTTGGCCTACATACCTAGGGGTTACTGGTATATTGAGCAGTACTTAATAGCTTGCTGTAGAATGCTTATTTAATTTTTCAATTTGAAAGCCTAGATAATGCCGGAGGCAGTACAGATATATAAACAACTTGTTCTTGGCCTCAAGAGGTGTTATTATTGCTTAGGATGAGCAATTATTCAAGATATCCTCCGGGGATGTGCGATGTGACAGATGACACACTGGCGCTATTTAGAAGCAGTGTGCCAGATGGTCAGAACCTGCAGTGGTGGAACGAGGACAGTATGAGGAGACCTGGGGCAAAACAGCTATTCTGAAGCAATCTGGTGGCAGCAGCATTTGGTAGTTTCAGGGACTAGTTTCTAAGGGTTAGGAAAAGGACATAAACTCCAAAAGTGTTCTCGAAAATAGTTAACCAGGAAGACAAACTAGTTCAATTTCATGAATTAGTACTTTGTTGATAAAGTTACCTTCTATAATAGATTGACTATTTTGTCTTCATCATGATGCAACATCCAAAATATAGTAATATTTTATATTTTCCTTTAAAAAGTCAAATGTTGCCTGATAGTCCCAGGAAAAGTAAGTTGGATATTATTCAGCCTGTTGTATAAAAATTTCTTTACATTGCTCCTTTTATAATGGTATTTTCTCTCTTCACAGTCTCCTTATGTTGTCTGCAGCATGCATTGATCAGGACCATTTATTTCCTTCCTCAACCAGTATGAGATTGCTGAATACAGTGCATGAAAGTGATCATGAACACTAATAAGTGCTAGAAGAAAGGAAGGGTACACTCTGTCACTTTTATATAACTTATTTGTGATGGTCTATTAGAACAGCAGGATGTATTGATGGGTTACAAAGTACTCAAGGGCAACTGAAGATATTTTCTATCCTAGCAAGCTTAGGAAATTCAGTTGAAAAGTGTTTCTAAAGTATTTCTGATGTCTGAAATATAAGTAATGTCAATTTGCTAGAAAAGTAGGGAGACTCTGTCATTAAAAAACAATAACCACTCAATTTAGATTTTAATTTAAATATATTATAATATTACTTTATCTACTTTAGCACAATGTACTGATGCCAAAACAATGCTGCCTTGATTACATTCATAATAAGCCTGACAAGAGAGTTAAGTATCTGCCAAACCTTAATGCATTTTTCAAATTGCTCTTGGACATTCCAAACCACTAACATTTCCAATAAATCATGCACATTTTGTGAAGTTTACAAAAAATTTTTGCCGAGGTCTTGATTAAGATTACAATACATTCACAAAGTTACATTAGTCAGTTTTCCCATTGTTGGGACACAATACCTAACACTTACAACTAATATGGGACAGGTTTAATTTGGCTCCTGTTTCATGGGGATTCAGTCCATGTTCTCCAACTTCAAGGCAGAAAAATAATGCTGTAAGTGCATGCTTAAGCAAAACTGCTCATTTCTCGGCAGCTGAGAAGTGGCACAGTGCCAGAAGAGAAGTTGCAGGGCATCAGCTATAGATGCCAAGGCCTTGCCTCCATGCCCCCCTTAAATATGTACCAGCAATTTCCTGAGCAGATTCTAAACCCAGTCACACTGACACTGATCCTAAACACTACATGTGAACTCTTGTCAATCTCATGCCAAAACATTTCTTAAACTATGCAAAATCTCCACATAAAGGCAATAGAGGTTAATAATTATTACAGAATACCATCACATGTGTACAACTAGAGTTGTAGCAATTCTTTCCTCAAAGTCTGATTAGATTCAGAATTTTTCAAAAGTCCATGTCAAAGTTTCTTCTTAGACCCAAGGCAAAGTATTGACTGTGAATCTCCATAATGTTAAGAAAAAAGTTACATAAACCTAAAATACAATGGCACAGATTATATACATCCATTCCAAAAGGGATCTATAAGGAAGGAGAAAGCAAATGGATCAAATCACAATGTAAATCCAGGAGGGAAAACATTAACTTCACATCCTGCAAACAGCACACATATTGGTGGGATGTGAATTCCAGAGACACCGGGTAACTCCAGTACTCCTTTTTTTTTTTTTTTTTTTTTTTTTTTTTGCGGCTCCGGGGTTTGAACTCACAGGCTCGCACCTGCCAGACAGGCGCTTAAGCTGCTGAGGCAAACTCCCGGCCCTGGTTTTTCTTTCGCACTATGTAGCTCAGGCAGGCCTTGTGCTCGCGTTGTAGCCCAAGCTGGCCTCGAACTCACAACACTCCGCCTACCTCAGCCTCCCGAGTGCTGGGATTAAAGGTGTGCGCCACCACAGTACTCTGTTCTTAACTGGTTGGATTTCCTGGAGACTATCTCTTGGGAAGTTCTACTCATAGGCAGTAACTTTCTGTGGCATTTGTTTCTCAATTCTGGCATCTCTGAATTTGTGTGATTTCAGTTTCATTTCCACAGTTTAATTACTGCCTTCTCAGGTATTCCTTGCCTGACTTCCTAGGTTTTCCTTTGAAACCTGGGTTGGAGTCCCTGACTACAGAAATTTGCACTCTTCGTGCTAGTATAAACAGCATCACAAAGAAGTATTCAGGCCCCCTTATACGGCAGCAATAGCCATAAAATGCCTTTATAAATACACATAAAGAAATAAATTGGGGAACAAATTCCCTAGGAAACCCTCTCGAGAAAGTGTCTCAGGGATTATCTTCTCAATTGAAAGGTTTATACTTTTGTTCTTTTCAATCTCTGCTGGGATCAGTGATACAGGAAATGTTCTCACTACATCTTTATTCTTGCCCCTGTACAAAGCACCTGGTTTCTTTTCAATGGGACTGATCTCAGCAACCACACTTCTTTTTACCCTGACTTTACACATGCTTTCAAGTTCTTCCAAATTTCCTGCTATTCTTTTTGCCCCAAATCTCACAATAAATCTTGTTTAAAACCCACAGTAGTATGCACAGCACAGCATGAGTATTAGGCTATATGGAAATTCTTCTATTTCAACTAGTCAGCAGTCCTTAATCTCAGTCTTTGTTGAAGTCTCTGAACATGGGTGAAAGATGGAAAAATTAATTTTTTTGCCTGTAAGAATGAAAAACAGACTTTGCTTCTAGTATTCACTATCAGTGGAATCTTTGTTCTCAAATGAAATCCTCATTAACGTAGTCTTTCTTGTCCACTTTCTTCAGCATTCTGGTCTTCCAAACTCCAAAAGAAATCTTCTACCATGCTCTGTTAACATCATTCTAGATCTTCTCTAGCGCACATCTCTGAGCCATTCCAAACTCCTCTAAAAAAACCATTTCCAAAGGTTTTTGAATCACATATCAGAGTCACATCAATGGCCAAATTCTGGTACCAATTTTTCTGTTTCAATCAACTTTTCCCATTCTAAGCACAATACCGTTTTCCCCCAATTTAAGAAGCAGGCATGTAATTTGGCTAAGTATTTCTTGAATTTGTTCCTTAGGCAACTGGCTCCAAGGCAAAAGCTTGATTCTAGAAAGCTGTTTTGAATTGAAGTTGCTCAGTTCATGATGAATGGAAAGTAGAGCAGAGAATGAGAATCTGAAGAGAAGGAGGGGGTGACCAGACATGGACTGGAAGCTCACACCTTCATGACTCACTTAGATACACTGATGGATGCGGCACCAATACTCTGTGCTGATTACAAACCTAATCCACTTGACCTTCACCACAACTGCCTCAAAAGTCTTGAACCTAAAATCTTAATTCAATAAGCCATTTATAATTATTTTAAATGATAGCAATATTTTATAACTTGCAAAATATTTTTGCTAAACTGTCTCTTATTTTTCTTGATTTTTCTGCAAAAGAAGTCTTTATTTTAATTTGCATTCCAAAATTTCCCTGAAATCTAAAAATTAAATTCCTTTGTATGTATGAACTTTGTATCTTGTGACCCTGCCATGGTCATATTTTAATTTTGTAACATATTTGGAGATTTCTCTCAGGTTTTATTTATACAAGTTATTACATGGTTGGGGGATACTTGATTTTGGAGTCTAACATCTTGTGTTCTTGAAAATCTTAAAGTGCTCAATCTTTTGCCACTATACATTATATTAGCTGTAGGTTTTTCAAAAGTAACTTGTATTGTTTTGAAAGGTTTTTATTCTGATCCACTGGATGATTTTTAAAACAGACAAATATATTTTAAATAGTGTAAATCCTTTCACCCATTGAAGTGATTTTTTTGAAATGACTTCATTAACTTTATTAATAAATTTTCTTTTATTTTATTCCAAAATCACATTAATTTTCCAATACTGGAATAATATACTTATGCATAAATTATATATATATATAGAGAGAGAAGGCAATTGAGAATTTTTGTGCCTGTCTTCAAGATAATTATTATTGGATTTTTAAAATTTTTATGTGTTTTTATTGTTTTGGCTAATTATTTAAAAAGTCATTACAAGAGATCACCAGTAGCAACTGAGACAAAGAGAGGAACATACTCTTGTGTGCCCTTCAATTAGGTTTTAGGGGTGGAGTCCTCAGGGGCTTCTTTCAGGCCAACTTTTAGACATATACACTTCAAATTTCTCTGCATCCTGATCTTATTCAGTGCTAGGAGTCCTTCCCAGACCTTTCTTGGTGGGAAGAAATTCTGATCAGCCTGTGGTACTTGTACAAATCTTTATATTGCTCTTTTTTATGTTTTTGTGCTGCATCCCACATACTCTTCTAGCTTCTTGTTTGGCACTTTTCTCCAGGTCAGTAGACAGATATTTCTAGAACTGGGCTGTCACCTCAGTTCTTGGGGCTCCAGCAGTCAGTCTAGAGCAGCCTATAATAGGCTGTGAGACAACTGTACAGAATATGATGACCATTTCCCAGCAACTGGATTTTCTACAGGCTCCACCCATATTTCTTTGGAAGAAACACAGGTGGTCAGGCCTATGTGAAACTATGGGCTAAATTCTGAGACTGCTGAGGATTGCTGAGTCAAGTCAGGGCCTAATGAACAGATGAAAAGTCATAATACCAGGATGATGATCTGTGTCTGACTGTGGACCAAGGAAACCCAACAGGATATTCTGCTGCTCCACTCAGACATTCTGATGCCCTGTGACAGCAACAGCATTTGGGTGTTGAGGATATGCTGGCCTGAGAAATAAGTGGGTAAATGTTCTCACTTCATTTATTATACATCTAGAAAACATTTCAATGTGTAAAATTCTCTCCTAAGTGTCATCAGATTTAATTTATTATGTTTCGGTACATTGTTTCTCTGAATTTCTGGAAATTGTTTTGCAGATTACGGGGAATATTCCATGTAAAGTAATATAAGGTATCAACTTTACTTTGTTTTTTGTACATTTGCATTATTACTATTCTTTCAGTGTTCAAATGATTTGTAATGAAGTTCATTCATTCTTTACTATTGTTGGTTGTGCATGTGTGTGTTTGTAAAGTGGTAACTTACTTCACATACTTCTTTTTATGATTCTGATCACCAATCAAATTGGTTGAGAAGCGAATCAAATTTCCCCATAAGAGCAACATTAAATCTAATTATTGAATTTGATTTGATTCCATTCAATTCAGTTTGTGACAAAAATTGTGGTAAAATTTAAGTTCATTAACCAAAGCACCTCAATTCCTTTGTCTCCTGATAGTGCTAACTTGGAAAGGTTGACCAACCTTTTTAAACTTTTCAGATAATTTTTCCATGTTCTGTTTTTCTCTTTTCTTTTTAATCTCCTATTTCATTTGGACTGCTTTTGATGATTCTTGTTATTCCCCATGTATTTATTTTGAATTGAATTGCTTTTTAAATTTTCTTTTGTCAAAGTAGAAACATCTATCATTGTTTTAAATAAACCCTTTTTCCACTGTGAGACTGTGTTAGAATTCTGTCTGTGAAATGCTTTGTCCACGTTGCACAAACTCAGAGATATTGTATTTAGGTAACTAAATTTAAATTTTTCCTAATTTCTAAGACATTTTATTTTGATGCATTTTAAGTATATGCGTGTTGCTTAATAGTGAATATTTTATTGTTCCTATTTTTTTGGTGTTATCATGATCATGAATACTTGAGAACAAAAATGCGTTCAAAAGACTTCAAAATAGCCAATTTTATTCTATTTGTCATTATACTGGGAAATAATAATTTCATCGGTTTTGCCTCTTACTCATAAGGATACGATTTTCTATGAATTTCATGTGAGGTTTTATTTTTGTTGTGAAAATTTGGATCATAAATCACATTGCTTCCACTAGGTCAGCAGGGTTTTAGAGCACACAGTGTCCCCTCATCTATGGGAGCTTCATTGTCAGGAGCTTCACTTATCTATGGTAAACAATGGCCTGAGATTATATGGAAACTTGTGGACATAAACAAATTACAGTTTTAAATATATTTTATTATATTATATCCTATTATTTAATCATTATGGAAACCATTAATTTCTTACTATGCCTGATTTGCAAATTAAAATTTATTATAGATATGTATAGATAAGAAAAGTATTCTTATCTTGTAAATCCACTTTATTGTTTATCTACTGTTTATTTTGGCTTAAAGTTTGTAGAGATTTCAGTTCGTAGTTGGTTGACTCCAAGGCAGCATGGTAAGATAGAAGGACATCACAGAAAAGAAACAGCACTTTGTGAAGGACAGAAGATAAAAGGCAGAAAGCACCAAACTGTAAGCTACAATAACATCTACTTTCTGGGCCTTTTATACTCTATCAAGACTACCTGGCCTAGGGCAGGTGCCAAAACATTCCGTGGACTAATTTAATAATCACACACTCTCAATCCCAGTGTAACACATTCTAGAACCAGCCACCTCTGGGAAAGCCCCCTCGCCATGACCTATAACCACGTGGGAATTTGAGGGGACATCTAGGCACAAGTCTTAACAATTCACGTACTGAATTTAAGTTTCATGTAAGTAGGATCACTATAAAAATTATAGTGTTATGTTACACTATAATTGTTCTATAAGTTTACTTACAAAATCCTGGGACACATATCATTGATTGAATTATAACAATGTCAAATACCACCTATATCCCTAATTAGAACACTTCAATATAAGTTTCAAAATGATTCTCATCGCCTTTTGTCAGGGCTAAGTTAATCACATAATAACGACTAATATCAAGATGTCAAATCCACTTAGATTATTGTGGTTAATTACATATATGATGAAATGTATTCATCATAGTTAACAAGAGCACAACTTCATGAAGATTACTGTTTCCCAAACAGATACCTCCGTTTGCAGGCCAAATGCTTGCATTTTCTTAGGCATATAAAAGTTCAGTGTAGTGTGTACAGAAATGACTAAATGTAGTAGGAGACTTCACCTGTTCGAAAAACAACAAAGTGCAAGGAAAAATGAGATCATCTGAGAGAAAATATAAGATATAAACTATAATAATAATAAAATGATTTATACTAGCAACAGAGGATTTTGCACTTTTTCCTGTTTTAATTTTTTTTTGAAAAAAAAACCAGACTTATTGGATCCATTGGAGACATGGGACTTTAAGTACATCTGTAAAATATTTCATGGCAAATCCTAGATTGATATTTAATTGAGCATTCAGAGGGTAACAACGTTGGAGAAATCATTTTATAATTATTTTTATAAGAGAAAGATAAAAAATTGTGCCTACATAAGACAAAGTTAGAATTTATCATTTTCTGGTATTAGTGATAAAATTTATAGATATTCTGGTGATTTTCTGTACAGCATGGTGAGTTTAATAACGTATTGCATGCTTAAAAGTAGCTAAAATAAATGGAATTAAATTATGTCTGTACAAGAAATGATAAATAGTTTTGGCAACAGTTGTGCTAATTACTGTGATATTACCAACCCTCAATCTGTGAAATGTACAAAAGCATATTTTGCCATATAAAATAAACAATTATTTTTGGCCCATTAGAAACAAAATAAAGTGTAAAATTTTAAAAGATGACTATTAAGATGGTCAAAGGAGAGAGATGTCTTTACCAAATACAAGAAGCTTAATTTTGAATAGAGCAAAGATGGTAGGAAAAAAGAAGACATAATTAAATAAATAAACAAACAAAACCTAGGAGGTCCAAAAAGGAGTGTTTATCTTTTCTCTGGAAGCTAATGTAATAACCATGTTTACTTTAACTTCCTATGTCAGATACTGAATAGACATTATTGCTCCACAAGCGAATGTACTGCATTCATTGTCTGGATGAGAGCTGGTGAAAACAGTGCACAATAAAGTACAGATCTGAACATCAGAAATGAAAGGAATATAAATAGGAAAGTGTCTCCAGAGAAATCTGAAGTAGTTTTGGTAAATTGAAGTGAAAACACAGGAAGAGACTCAGGGCAGGATCTACCGAGCTTTGCAAATAAAGAAAAAATAGTTATATCCTTGCCTGTAAATTTTAATATGAAAGAGACAACTATGATTGGGAAGGAATGCAAAAGTCAGCAGCAAAAATAAATCCAGAATATTGAAAAATGATTGTTCTCTAAATAAATCCTCTGCTATTATGAAGGATAAATCTGAATCATTTGTAGGAAAAACTAATACACTTTGAGACCATAATCTTTAGTACAATACATCAGACACACAAGATTATGCATCACATACTTTCTTTTATATGAGAAAGGTAAAGTATAAGTAAATTAAGATAAAATAAAAGAGAGATGCATAGTAGAAAACAGAAATGTGGATCTTTGTAAAACAAAGAGATGGCGGAGGGTAAAGAATTAAGATGTGTTATGTACATGTGCCAAATTCCTATCAGGAATGTAACCATGTTTGACTGAAAATATGTACTAGTTTAAAAGGCAAAATTAAATATAAATTTTAAAAAATAGGAAGGGGTTCAAGACCAAAGCCAAATCTAATTTCAAATTATGTTATGCCTTTGCATATCCTGCTTTTCAAAGATGTCCCAAGTTTAAGAATCTATCTGAATTTTTATTTTTATCTTGAATGGTTTCAATGTAAGTAAACAAAAATTAGAAACTCTATGGTATTCACTTATCACAACACTGACCACTTTCTATAACTGCATAAAATATTTATTAAACCAGTTTCTTATTTTCTGCCAACATTTTTATGAAAGTTTTCACAGTTTATAGAGTTCTAGAAACCGAAATACTTCTGTATGTCAAGGCTTTTCAGTACTCTACTTAGCATCAGAAATGTGATTTAATAACATCTGCCCAGCAAGCAATTAGGTCCCCAAATACCATCCTCAGGGTCTACTTTCAAAGCATAATATTGATTCCATCTCCCTTGATTTTGGTTCTTTCACAGCAAACTTGACAGAAAAAAAAATCACTTGAGTGTAATTATTTCTTCGGAAAGTGATCAAACCAAATAGTGGGATAGTTACAAAGAAAAGTAAATAATAATGATAAAGACATTTTGTAATCTTAACCCAGTTGCCCTTGTGTATATGTGGAGGTCAGTTACTCAAAAACCTAGGATCCCATATACATTAGTGGTATTTTCTTTTTTTTTCCGTCAAATCACGGCTTGTTCTTGTTCTGGACATTTTATTGTTTAGACTGCTGGTTTCTATTGAATACGGATGAAACATTCTCTTTAGGTCAAGAAACGTGTTTCTGCAAAGGTTCACAGATATTTTTGGTATGCAGCCTTTATCTTATAAAGTGTGAATTCCAAATTGAAATTTCTTCTATCACCACAGAATCCAGAAATTTATACCAGGATTACATATGCCAGTTGATCAAGGTTTAAGATTATCTAGTAATGAAAGGAACTGACTAATCTGTGTTAGAAAGAAAAGAAAAGAAAGAAAGAAAGAAAGAAAGAAAGAAAAAAAATCAAAATAAAGGGAAAAAAGTCTACATGATTTTAAGTTACAATGTGAACAAAATGAAATAGTCATAGGATGATTATATTACTACATAGAGAGTCATTCATTGTGAGAAAACTAATAACCAAGCTACGAATTCATAAAAGCCACAACTGCTGGTTAAAAAGTAGCTACTGGTTCAGTGTGGCTGAGAAACCTAGCAGAGTATCAATGAAGAGGCAGCCTCTATCAGAATGCAAAGAATATGAAAGGCTAAGTGATTCAGCAAGCACTCTGTAGGAAATGAGTGGTACTGATGCTTTCAAATAAAGCAGTGGCATAACGAGAAACAAGAATTATATTGAGGCTTTGAGAAGTACAAGACCAGTTATGGTGGTGCACATTTGTAATTCCAGTACTCTGGGAGACTGAGTCAAGAAGATTGTTATGTTGTGCGAAAATGAATTGGTATCAGGATGTCAATGGTACGCCATGGTATAATAGAATAATTTTTAATTATTTCATGATTTTGAGAGAAATATAAAAGGAAAATAATTAATTTTATACCATGCTTGTTTCATGTACTTTTTGTGAGACATGAAATTCTGTTCAAATAGATCATGACTGTGATTAATTATTAAGATAGGAACAGTAAAATTTTGTTTTGAACCAACATTCCAAGTGGATTTGCCAAAAGGGTGGATTCTGGACAAAGAATAATGAAACGGAAAGAATAATTGGAATCATAAGATTGAAAGGTTGAAAACAATTTTTTATTTGTTTTGGAATCTTTCATATATGTAACTCTTCAATACATTTTCTAAGTAGGCAAAGTAATCTATGATTTTCAGTGTTTTGTGACATAATTATTCCAACCCAGATAGTCAGCTAATATCAGCAATATTTTGAACACTATATGTAATCAGTGAAATGTCCTGGAGATCTGATTTTACAATACTGTCTAAAAGTAGAATCAGTTCTTTAAGGTTTCTTAAAAAAATAAGTATTTTTTTAAGGTGAACTTTGAAAATGTGTTGTATCATGCTTTAGTTACTTGGTAGTGGTTAATATGCTAGTTTTTCTATATGCGTTTATTTGTGTTACTCTGTGTTCTCCAGAATTAAAATGGCACATAAATGCTTTAATATGTTTTCCTTGATGTACAGTTATTCCATCTTTAATGCTATATATGGTAGTGGAGATGTTTCTTATTTTAAACTTAAATAGAAAATATGTATAAAAATAGAGGTTAGTATTTTTGATAGTTGCCTGGTATTCCATTGGATAGATGTGAAAGCAGTTCCATATCACTGGGTACATAGATTGCTTCCAATATTTTATTGTTATCAATAACACACAAACTTGGACCAATATAATAAAGCATTGGTTTCTGTTGATTTTCTCCTCAGTGATTCATCTTATCAAGTGCCAATTTTGATTTGAAAATAAATACTGTTATGTTTTAGAAGGAAAAAAAACAAATTAAATATCCTTATTTAAATTGAAAAAAAAGCAATAAACTCATATAAAATTGGTTTTGTGATAGCCCCAGAAAATCATAAAATAAATAAACAAAATCATGCAGGTAAAATTTAGCAACAAAATTTTCAAATATAACAAATCAATCTGATTCAAAAGATGACTCAAATACTAACACAAAATTATAGGTAGTGTAAAAGAAAGATTAGTATGAAATGAAAAACATAAGGATAATTAGGATAAAATAGGATCATTAAGCAATATTTTTATTCATGGGAAAATTTTAAAATGCTTAACAATAAAACAAGGAGAAAAGGCAATTTAAAATTTAGACAATATATAAATAAATATATGCTTGAATATATTCCATTAATACAATTGCTATTTGTTTAATTGTGTAAATTTGAGTTATTTTACACATTTTACAATGCATACATAAACCTCTCTGTATTCTTCTCAGTGTAAATTATCCTTAAAGTGTACTTGCTTCGATAATTGCAACATTAAAGTGAGTCACACCTGTATTTAAGTGTCACTGGTTGACATGAGTCCACACTATGGAGAAGAGAGTCCATAAATTAAAAACTCATCATTTGAAGACACACTTTGGACTACGATCCAAAACAGTGATAATCCTGTTACCCAAAACAGAGTCTATCTGTTTCATAGACTATAACAACGTAATTTGTTTTTCTAAATTCTCATTCTAGAAACTAACAAAAGTTCGTATCTATGACTAAAACCACAAAGAAACTGTAAGCTAAATATGATACTTATTTTCAATAATTATGATAATTTCTACCTTTAAATACAATCAATGTTTGTTAAGATAGGTCTAATAAAAAGCAACTGAGTAAAGTTTTGTCATTACCATTCATTCTTTTGGTGCATTACATGTGTGTGTGCCAGAAATCTTCACCAACTGTATAACCAATGCATGAAGTTAAATACTTATAACTTTATATAGAATATACTTATGACAGAAAATTAATACAATCTTTCTATATTCTTTTGATTTGTTCTTAATATATTAGTGCAGTCCCACTATGCTAATGGGGTTCAATTAATCCTTTACTGACATCACTCTTTCTCCTATCATATTCATTATTTTTTAAAGGATTGCAATCATTAAGGAAGTAAAAACTATTATCAAATTGTTATCTGCAATGAGTATCCGAAAGGGTACAATTTTAAGTGAAGTGATAAGGGAAGATATCTCTGACAAGGGTAGAATTTAATAGATACATGATTTAAGGTAAGAAAGAACAGTGAGAACATCTTTGACTTAGTTAATTTTCTATCATTGCTGGGACAAAATACCTGACACCCAAAACGAACGAAGGAAAGGTTTATTTACCTCACACTTTGTAGATGTTTCAGTCCATAATCGGCTGGCTCCTAGGCAGGGTAGCGTGGTGAAGGGTAACAGTTTAAGGTGGCAGAAGATAGCAAGAACAGCAAGAGCAGAAAGATGGCAAGCTTCTTTTCCTCCTTTATATTTTATGCAGGCTACCCACCCTCGGGTGGGTGTAGCACTCACATCGTCTCCCTGCCCCACTCTTGCACAGGATCAGGATGTTTACAAAGTGAGGACTCTGACCCCTTTGCTGAGGCACTTAGTTAAACTTCTAAACTTCTTAGGTTGACACAATGTACAACAGCCTAGAATGCTAAGGGCATGTCCTCTACACCCCAGGATGTAGAATTGCTGAGTTACTTAGTTAAACTTTTAGACTTCACAAGTTGACACAATGAATTAACCATTACAGTCTTGATAATCTATTTTGAGCACTTTAAAGGAGTACAAGGACCCTGACGAAGTGAAGGAAGCTGTTGTGAGGGACATAATGCTATCTAATAGAAAATTTGTTAGAGTAACATAATTATAATGCATATTGGATTGCATTGTGGCATTTTCATATATATAAACATACTTTGATCTTATTGATATCCCCATTACCTTGCCTCATCTACTTGTCCACCACCCACATCCCTTTCCACTTGTCTGATCGATTGCCCTCTACTTTCATCTTGTCTGATTTTTCCAGATTTCACATATAAGAGAAAACATGCCATACTTTTTCTTTTCTGAGTCTGGCTTATTTTGTTTAATGTGATGATTTTCATGTCCCTCATTTTCCTACAAAATGTATAATTTCCATCTTTATGGTGGAATAATATTCCATTGTGTATATAAGCCATAATTTCTTGGTTTATATGAATTAATGGACTAGACTGATGGACTAACTGATATTTTTTAAAGGTGTCCTTTAATCAATACATGAAAACGCACTGAAATTAACCAGCAAAGTGAGCATGAAAACCAATTAGATGCCTTACTTGCATATGCACGGGACATGCTATGACTCAAAACAAGATTTAGAATAAGACGTGTAGAGAGTGAATCAGGTTTCTACTTCATTTTGAAACTCAGTCATACAGAATTTATTATAGTGTATTCTAAAATGTAAGAAAAAGACAAGAAACAATTACTCTAGGTTTTGAAGTCTGAGCAGCTTCACAAAAGATGGTGCAATTTGCTGTGTTAGGAAACACTGGGAAAGTAAGACATACAGGTTATGTTTACAATGCCTTTTCCACATTCCAGGCAGACTGGTACAATTCTGAAGCATGGAGGAGAATTCTCAGGGAGTCAGATATTTGGGAGATATCAACTTTGGTAGGCTGGAGAGATGGTGCTACAAAGAAACTTAAATGGAGGAAAGAGATGAGGATTAACCTTCACTCCATGCTAAAATTCAGAGTAGAAGACTGAAACGTGGAAAGAACTAATCATGGAGGAATGAGAAAGACAAATCTCAGTAAGATATGAGAAAAAATAGGGAACAACTGTGTACTTCTGAGGATAAAGCTTTTCTGATGACGTTATTTCATCCTTAAAACTATCCTGTATTAGAGAACATGCAGTTATTTTATATTTATTTTACATATTTTAGAAGCATGATTCACATTGTTATATATTATATATATAAATTTATATATGGCTTGAAATCCATATGAAATATTATTTACAGTAATACAATATTGTTAAATATTAGCAATATATCTATAATATGTTATCTGAGTCCTAGATTAATATCACAGTATTTTCAAGACTCGTCTTGAAGTAAAATGTAACATCCTACAGTAGCAGTACTCATTTAAGTAGAGGAAAATAATTTAGCTATAACAAACCCACTAAAATGACACATACATAGCCTTTGGATAGACTGCTTACATTTTATAGATGGTAGATCTCTTTCTTACAAAAGAAAAATAAGCTTATTCTGGGGCCAACATGTTAAAACATTGTACTATGAAAACTATCTGTCTTGTAACACATATTAGCATAATTAATAAAGTAGAAGCAATAATTACATCTTCTCTAGATGGTACTCCACAGTGACCTAGAAGATAAAAATATTAAATTAAAACATTTTTAAATAATGAGCAAACAAAGAGATTTCTCAAGTATTCTTTGTATTTGAAGATTAGAACAGTGCCACTTAACCACAAAATACAATAAAATTGTAACTGAAAAATCTAAATAATATTTTTCTCATTCAACTGAATTCTATAATATCAATAAAATATTATAGAAATGCTGTTTTTAAAATGTTAAATATTTAGAATTGAAACATTTGTATTAAAAACACAATTATTAGAAAAATGCTTGTGTGGCTGGGAGTTTGGCTCAGTGCCTTAAGCGCCTGCCCTGCAGGCATGAGGTTGTGAGTTCAATCCCCGGTGCCGCAAAAAAAAAAAAAAAGAAAGAAAGAAAAATGTTTGTGTGTGTGTGTGTGTGTGTGTGTGTGTACCAACAGTTGCTCCTGGGTGTCATTGTCACTGTTCTAAATGACAGTAGTAGTTGACATATAACTGAAAAGGAAGGTATATATTTTTCTACAGAGGATTTGAATATTCGGCTAAGAATAATGTTGCTCTTTTTCTTGTCATTACTTTTCTCCTCTAGTTTTGTGTTTAGTTAGGTTTTTAGCATAATTTAGAGCTGAACTGAGTTGTATAAATTATATTTCTCTTGTGTTGATTCTGTTGATAATTTTTAGGTTAGAAATAAAAGAACACAGTTATATTAACATGTTGGGACTTATTTATAGTCTATATCTTGAAGTTTGCAGTATTCACAGCCCAAAATGATCCTAGCTCATGGATTGTATAATAGGAGATTCCTAAAAATGGTTTGAGGCATAAAAAAGAAAGGGCCAGTGAATTAGGTGTTGGCAGGTAATTGATAGAATCAGTAAATCTGAAAAGTCCCTTCAAGAGAAGTGCAGAAATAAGTGTTTTACAAAAGAGCATTACTTACTTTTCTTTTGAGGAAAATAGCTTTACTATAAGACTAAGACTTTATCACTTTTGTATAGTGAAGAAATGAAACTGCAGTTATATTGAATATATAATAAAGGTGTGAAAGTATGCTACAAAATATTTTCTAGGTAAATATAAATTTTTCATAATGTCACCAAATATCACGATATTTTAATGCTTGTTTATCCTACTAGAAAGAAACTGAAATATGTATGTTAAAGAGTCAGTTGACAAATTATGATGGGTTGATTTTCAAACTTGCATCTTTTTTTTTTCAGTGGAAGTTTGTAATACATAAGGTTTGGATTCCTTTTGGGGATTTTGCATGTAAAAATCATAGTAGGAGCCATTACAATGCCAGACTTAAAGTTATATTACTTAGTTAGATTAAATAAACAGCATGCTACTGGCACAGAAACAGACATGAAGATAAAAGGAACAGAACAGATGAAGCAGAAACAATGCCAACATCATTCACCTATTTGATCTTTGACAAATAGTCTATAAACATACAGTGGAAAAAATAACTTCTTTAAATGGTACTGAGAATACTTGCCTCCCATTTGCAGAAAATTGAATCTAGACTCCTATCTCTTACTATATACTAAACTAAAATCAAAATTAATCAAAGAACTCATTTTAGAAGAGAAATACTTAACATCCCACCAGAAAGATAATAAATAGACGTATCTATGATTCAAACGTTGGTGTATCCAACTTAATTTGAACAAGAATACTGCTCTACATAGAGGTTTGAAAAACCTTAGTAATGTATACTGAGTGATTGAAAATGCCTGTCCTGTATAGAAAGGTCAACCAGACCAAAAAGTCATCAGATAAAACATTACAGTTAAACTTGCACCATAAATAAAATAGACTTAACAGACATCCACACAGAATTCTGACAACTGCGAGATGTACATACTTTGCAGAAGCTCATGGAACTGTCTCCAAAAATAAGGCCATAATCTAAATCATGAAGCAAATCTTAAGAAACAGAAACAAAGGAACAAAAGTAGCTCATGTATCTTGTCAGGTCCAATGAAATGAAACTAAAATTTTTCCACAAAAGAAACTAGAGAAACTACACAAACACATGGAAGCTGAACAAAAATTTTGACTGATGAGTCTGTCATGGGAAGAAGTAGGGGAAATATTTTAAAATAACAGTTCCTAGAGTCAAGCAAAAGTGTACTAAATATTTTCAAATACAGTTGAAGTAGCTCTGAGAGGAATTTTTATAGTTTATTTTGAGTGTTATAATTATGAACATTAAAAATCATGAACTGGATATGTGGCTCAGTGGTAGAGTTCTTGACTTCTACGTATAAGGCCTTGGGTTCAATTCCATGATCACAAATTTTTTTTATTTAAATAAAAGGTATAATTTACCATTTTATTTAGGCATGGTGGCACACACCTGTATTCCTAACACATGGGAGGTGGAGCAGGAGGATCACTGTGGGTTCTAGGTCAGTATGGGCTACAAAGTGAGTTCAAGGCCAGTCTGAACTGCATGGAAAACCACTGTCTCAAAAAGACCAAAAAAAAAAAATTCATGTGCTATCTTTGAGAATCCCTGCCATAAAAAGACCACCTGACAGACATGAATCTTGTGTATGATTTTCACTATATCTATATATATATATATGACCTTGAGGAAGATCTTTCTAGTGTACATGTGCTAATATTTTCATTTATAAAAGTCTACTAAAATACTAACATATTAAACCATATAACATTAGAATAATTTTTAAAACAAAGTATTTTACAAGATAAGAATTCAAGATATGCCTGTTATAGTACTAATAAAGGCTATGTCAGGCTGTATGCATTTCATGAAGTATCCAAATTAATTTTTCAGAATAAAAATGAGGGTGAGGTATGATAAACTCACTAAAAACATTAGTCAAATAAATATTTAGTATGCTAAATGAAACTTAAACTGTAAAGGGAAATGGTATATTTGTTTCTTGCGAGTTTATTTAAGGTAAGCTACTTAAATTAATATGAGTTTCTATTGATATAAAGTTAATTTTTCCTTCAACATTTATTTGAATATTTTATTGTGTATATCAGCACAAAATTCTTAATGTGAAGATAATTTTAGATATTATAGAAAATGGTTTACTTATAACGTGGAATGTGTGTGCAACAATATTTATGTTTGAAAGTTCAGGAAATAACGTGCCTAACTTTCTGAGGTTGCAGATTAGAACTGCTCTCCAGGACTCTTGTTCCACTTAAATATTCTTATTTCTTGCTTTTCAGCACAATTGCATATGGCCAAATCTCTCTGTTGTCACAGTTAATCTATTCTTTAAACAATATCAAGATCACTAATTATGAAATCTCTCAGATTTTTTTCCAAGTGTGAGACTGTTAACTCAAATCTATATCTGAATAAAAAATTCATGCTCTGAACTGAGAGATGAGCATCTTGAATTTGATCCATTGAATAATCTCCACTTAATGAGATGAATGCTTACACGCAGGTAGTAACACAGTTTCTAAGATAAATCCAATAACGTATTGTTACTATAACAGTGTTCATAACTTTTAAACTAGAATTGTGAATGCAGATGTAAGACAGTTATTATTCCTGCTTTGTACTTCTGTATCTGGAAAGCTGTTAGTTCTTAAATTACTGACCAAGCAATGTGGAAGCCACAGTGGAAAAAGTTGACGAAATTTATGTTTTGATGTTTAACATACTATAAATGCTGAATACATACATTGGATAGAGAAGATCCGTCAAAAGTTATATTTTGTAATATAAAATACCAAAGATGAGTATCTAAAACCATGATTCTCTAGCATATTTAATGTGATATTATATTGAAAGAAATAAATATTTTAAAACTACCTGGCTAATTCTAACAATATTTGCTATGCACAAATTCACATTACTTTTGCAGAACGAGATTTCTACCAATACAAATTTCCTTTCAAAATTTGCTTTTAAAAAACTTTGCATTTTATGTGAACAAAATTTCCTCATAATAGTCCCATAGTGGAAGATAAATACAAGTTTCAGTCTTACTCACAAAAGGACTAAACCAGAATCTTTTAAGGGAAGATTCAGGTATCTCCTAATTCAAGTGTAAATTTAAGTGATTTTTACAAAACAAACGATTTACTAAATACTAATTGTATTTGCTTCATTTATATTTGATCATCTTGAAAATTTTGCCTAAAGTAAATGTAGAAAGATTTCTTGTATATTAATAATACACTTGGACTTTTATGCTTTTTGCTAATAGTTTTATAATTGTCTTCTATTTAATTTTGTCTAATTTATAACAATGACCAATCACCGACCTTGCTTGCTATAATTGGTCAATTATTATTCTTTTCATAAAACTATTTAAATTCATTAAAGAAAAGCAAATGCAGTTTGATTCTTGGATGAACCCTTGTATTGCAAAAGTTTCCCAATAATTATCTGCTAGGTTATAAACAAATATTAATTTAAGAGTTGAAATGTTTTAGAAATGCATTTCTTTGTCATTTGCTAGCAGGTTTTATGAGCAAAAGTATGTCCAATCCACAAAAAGATATGTCAAAATCCTAACTTGTATACCTCAGAATGTGACTGGATTTGAACACTGAAAATCAAACTGAATATTAAGTTGGGCTTTGACTGAGCAGGTCATACTACTGAGGGGATTAAACTTTAGACAAGCTTCCACCCAGGTCTAGGCCCCTAGGATACCTTTCTTAGAGCTTTTACATTAGAAAAATTGCAATCATACTATATTTAATTTTCTATTTCTGTGATAATTAAATTTTCTCCCAGCCTTGTGCTGGTTTTACCATTCTGGAATGTCTTTATCTAGCACCAGAGAGATATTCTTTGATACATAAACATCAAGAAAGTTGGAGTATGTGTCTCCTAGTTGCTCTTGGAGGACAAAAGCCTAACTTTTATAAGTGCAATTACTGAACACAGAAAGCTTAATCACAGTAATTGACCTTTAGCTTTCTCACTAGCTTACACTAGACCTTAAAAATTCTCATGCCATTTGGTTCAGCAGAATTGTGTTTAAACTACTCCTTACTGTCATAATCTGGAATAAAGTGTATTTTTCTTGTTCAACTTGGCCAGGACAATTTTTATGTAGCAGCATTAATTTCCAAGTGTTCTCATTGAAGAGGACATTCAGACACAAAGACAGACATACACATAGGGATAACGAGAATGTATGGAAAGATGGAGGAAGGGAACTGAGAGATACAGAGGACAGTGAACAGGAAAGGCTTCCAGAAAACCACCAGAAAGAGACATGGGATGACAGCCCTTCCCAATGCAGTCAGGTAGGTGGTCATTAGCTGGACTGAGAGACAGAGGGAGAAGGGTCCAAAATAGTGTGTATTGTCCATAAAGAAACAAAGACTTCAGTGTATTATTGGCAGCTAAGTTAAGTGGAAACAAATATGCAGACAGAGGGTTTGGAACTTCAAAGAAGCAAATAAAAGATTGAGACACATCAAACTTGTACCAGAGGCCAATCTGAAAAGGTCCAGGCCTCAAAGTGGAGACAGTTAGCCAGACTTCTTTAGAGATAACCTGCACATTGAGATTACACTGTAAGTAGCCACCTGGTCCAGTGCATAGGTGGGTGACCAGAACATCTGGACCCATACTCCCCTCCACTTCTGAGAATCTATTTGCTGTTTCCATATACCCTTGCCTCTTGACTCATGATGTCCCTATTGGATCAATATTAGCTAAGTGACTATGCTTGTAATCTTATAGACTGATTGTAGCTTGACTCGCATTGTAACCATGTTGTGATTTTGCTGTGTTAATTATCCTTGGCAAAGAGCCTCAGAGGCCATGCATTCAAGAACTCTTCGAGAAATCCAGGGGATGTTCTTCTTCTTATTTCCAATAGAACTCTCCTAACCACCTCTTTTGTTTTATAACTTTATTAATGGATATAGTGAGTCTACAGACTTGGCACATCTGACATCTAAGAGTTTACAAGCTATTTTCCCTGGAACAAATGTAGAATGCATTTATAAACCTTTGTCAGCTTTCAGACTGAAAGCAATTCTATTAAGCACAATGCCATTTTGCAGTTATGTGTTTTTCAGAGTCTTTCTGATTCCTCATGTAGTCTTCTCACTCCTAAGCAAAGCATGTAGCATTCATGGCTGCCAGAGCCTACAGAGTCTAATAGCATCAGGAAAGGAAATATTCACTACATTTTCCTGCCTTCAGGAGGGTTCAGGTTTATATTAAGAATTTCTCTGTCACAAATTTGTTAATAAGTTTCTTACATAATTAAAGTCCTTGAGAAAACAGTGACTAAAAAGGATACAAAGATATTTTGCAATTTCAAAGTAACTTCAGTGAAGATAGACAATCATATTTACCCTAGTTCCTTGAACCCTGAGAGTAACTCCCTTGTATATATATTTAAAAAAATAGGCAGAATTGCATACAGAGCAGTTGCCTTTTTGGTACTGTAAAGCTTCTCACTAGAAACTACTTCTCTACGATACCACCTGTGTTTCTGCAAGTTCACCTACTGTTTTGACTGAATTCTTTTATCAAGGGCACAAAGAACCTAGGATCATGAGGTGAGGGATAGGTCCTTTGCTGCATCAAGACTGGACTCCCATGAAAGCTCAGACTCTCAAAAATAACTATCAGTGTTGACATTTGGGATTCTGCTCCTTCAAATTATGAGAAAATTCATTTATTTTGTTTTAGTTCCACATCTATGGCACTGTGCTTTGCTATGATAGCCTTAAGAAATAAACACACCATGTAACATGTGAAAAGATCAATGATTTATAACTAAGAAAGTTATAGTCATCTAAGTTTGGGCATAGAAAGTGACATACATTTGGTAAGTCTCTTCTTACACAAGACACTTTGACTGATACTACAGTTAGGTGAATATTTTGTTATTCTATTTTACTTCTGAACCAAGGTACAGCAAAAACACTCAGTATCTTAATTTCAATGAAAACTAAGAATTTTAAAACCACATATTGGCTTAACTACTTTATTATGGTTTCCCCATGACTGCATGAAGTTTAAAACTATATAGAAGTATCTAGCATCCAGCTTCAAGCTACATCCAAGCTAGATATTTTTCACTGTTGTTTACACCATATAATTTGAGCATAGATTTAATGATCCTTTCTGCTTTTATCACAATCACATCACAAGAAGATGCAATGACAAAACTTTTCAAGTCTCTCTTTCTCTCTCTCTCTCTCTCTCTCTTCAATAGAGCATGTATTGGGTGATATACTATGTCCCCCCCGAGTCCTCATATTCTTTTGATGGGGCTGAGTCTGACACTTGTTATTGGTTTATTGCCTGGCATGGGGATTGGCAATGTGAGTGCTGCACCTGCCCAGGGGTGGAGCAAACATACAGTGCAAGGGAAGATGGGTCTTCCTCTTGCTCACTTCTGTGCTTCCACCTCTCTCACCAGCACACCTTGTGGTGGTGGCCACCATGAATGGCAGCCCTGCCACGCCATGCAGCCTTGGAGCCAACTGAGTATGGACTGAAACTCCCAAGACTGTAAGAAATAAACCTTTCCTTCCCTAATTTTGGGTGTCAGGTATTCTATCTCGGCAACGAGTGAAAAGTAACTAAGACAGAATTTGGTACCGGGAGTGGGGCCATTGCTGTGACTATCCCTGACCATGTGGTTCAAGAGCCTTTAGAAATGGTTTGTGGGAAGAGTTTGAAAAGATTCAGAGATGTTGCCTACACCCATAGAGCTGGAAAAGCTTACGTTGTTCTGTATGGGAGATTCTGGTCAGAGCTCAGAAGACCAGAAGGTTGATAGAAAGCCTGCTGGTAAAGACCAGGCTTTTGCAGGAAGAATTTTGGAAAGGTTTGGAGATGTTGCCTACACGCATAGAGCTGGAACATCTTAGCTTGTTCTGTATGGGAGATTCTGGTCAGAGCCCAGGAGACCAGAAGCCTGATAGAAAGCCTGCCAGTAAAGACTAGGTGTCTTAGTTACTTTTTGCTCCTTGCCGAGACAAAATACCTGACGCCCAAAATTAGGAAAGGAAAGGTTTATTCTTACAGTTTCTCGAGAGTTTCAGTCCATAAAGTTGGCTCCAAGGCGGCATGGGGTGACTGGGCTACTGTTCATGGTGACTGCAAGCTGCAAGGCGCTGGCGAGAGAGAGAGAGGCGGAAGACAGAAGCACAGAACAGGAAGACCCACCTTCCCTTACACTGTATGTCAGCTCCACCCCTGGGCGGGCACAGCGCTCACATTGTCAATCAACAAACCAATAACAAACCAATAACTCAGCCCCATCAAAATCATATGAGGTCTTGGGGGTACACTGCATTATCACCCAATACACTAGGCTTAGAAAGTTTCTGCTGGGAAGAAGGACTACATTGGGTGTTGGAATCCACATGATGTGTGTTACAGCTTGGCAGAAAGTTTGTCTGCATTCTGCCCATGCCCAGAAACTTTGCCTGAGACTGAGATTAAGGGCAAAGGTCTAATTAGTCTACAGAGAAAAATTACGAGGCAGCCAAATGTTGAAATGGTAGCCTGGCTTTTGTTGGGGGCTCTTAGCCAGATTTATATTATGAATAAAGAGCAAGGAGCCTGGCATGGTGACTTAAAGTGTGAGTTTGGCCAGGAAGCTGTGGACTATAAAGATGGAGCTGAGAACTTGATTGCTGAGAAGGAACAAAGGAATAAAAAAGATAGCCTGGAGGCATCCCAGAAAGCAGCAGGGCTCCACCCTTTGCAGCCTCAGGCCTTTAAAAGTGAAAGAGTTTGCTCAGAGGAAAAAGTAGCAGAGTACCACGTTCTGAAGTGGCGACAGAGGCCACAGGAGATTTCAAAAGGGTGGTGGCTGCACCAGATTCCAGAATGGAGGTGACCACACCAGATTCCAGAATGGAGGCAGCATAGAGAAGCTATTCCTCACAATCAGTTCTGAGAGCTCAACAATCAAGGCTGTAGACCCCTACAGCCAAGACAGAGGAAAGCCTGGATACTGCTACAGCTGACAGTGGACCTTGGTGGCATCCATGTGGCACTGGTTTTAAGTATAAGAAAAGGCTAAGGCAGCTTCTACCTCACCTGCAGAGATCAATGTGTAAAGATGTAAGGGTGAACTCAAGGAACATGTGTCGTTCAAGGAAAGCTGTGGAAGTTAAGACCCCTGAAAATGCCGTGGGGGTGGGGTCACTCAAGGGTTTTGCAGCTTGCAACCAGTTTACTTCAGATGCTGAGCAGAGAACTCCAGGACTTAATGTTTGCCTTCCTGGATTTTGGACGTACTTTGGTTCCAGTGCTTTGTATTCCCCTGTTTGTAACTTTTGGAATGGTAATGTTTAGCTTGTGCCTTTATATGTTGGAAGTGTTTAACTTGTTTTCATTTGTACAGGGGTTTGCAGTTAAGAGTTTGTCATAGATCTTGGAGGAGATTTGGAACTTGAACTTTTCAACAGTGCTGAAACTGTTAGGATTTTGGCAACTGTTGGGGATGGACTAAATGTCTTTTGTATTAAGAATGTACATGAGTCCTTGGGGGTCCAGGGGTGGAATGTATTGGGTGATATGCTATGTCCCCCCAAGTCTCATATACTTTTGATGGAGCTGAGTCTGACACTTGTTATTGGTTTATTGTCTGGCATGGGGATTGGCAACATGAGTGCTGCACCCGCCCAGGGGTGGAGCCGACATACAGTGTAAGGGAAGATGGGTCTTCCTTTTGCTCACTTCCATGCTCCCACCTCTCTCTCTCGCCAGCGCAACTTGTGGCTGTGGCCACCATGAATGGCAGCCCTGCCATGCCATGATGCCTTGGAGCCAACTGAGTATGGACTGAAACTCCCAAGAAACTGTAAGAAATAAACCTTTTCTTCCCTAATTTTGGGCGTCAGGTACTCTGTCTCAGCAACGAATGAAAAGTAACTAGGAAAGAGCATAAGCAGACTAACCAGAATAAAACATTTTGTTGTCAGGTTTTTATCACCAGCATATTTAACACTACCTTGTATTAATCTCAGCATTTAGTTAAATAATCTGTGAAAAACAGTGAAATCTTCCTGGAACATTATAACTTTTCAATAAAAGAAGAGGTTTTCTAAAAATAAATCAAAACTTCTTATCAAACTCTTGTGTTTTTCTGCCCCTTGCTAGGAGTTGAAGGAAAATGAACAAGGATCCATTTAATGTCAGAGTGAATACCACTTTGATCAGGTTCCATGCAAGATAGTATGCCATAATTAAAAAGACAGTTGCACTAAACACAGTGATAATAGCAAATGATAATAAAATAAAAGTTAGAGGAGAAAAACTGCCTTATCAGCATACCTAAGTGTGAAACAATGGTTAAAGACAGAAACAAAGAGAAAAGACAGAAACTAGGTAGAAAATACAATACAAAAATGTAGTAGAAACAAATTGTAAACTGCTTTGTGGTTAATTTTCCTAATTATCTTCTTTGAAAGATGAGATAATTACAGATCAATTTGAGTATTGATTATAGTTATGCCTTTAGTTTAATATATCTTAGTGTAATTATAGAGCAAGGTAATATAATGTTTTCAATAAAAATTCTAAAAATTATACATTGAAAAAAGAATTGAAAAATATTCATTGGATGTGGTGTACACTTTTGCATTCTAATTTTAACCTTTTTAATCTGAAGTTAATTAGCTATAGTCCTTCAAAACAGTTGTATCAGTCTTCCCATCCATTGGTCAAGTTGAGGCTGTCAAAAAGGCTTGGATGTCATCACCAAGCAGATTGGTGATGATGCAATCAATTTCAACTGCAGGACATGAAGAGAAAATCAAAGAATTTATTCTTGTTCCTCCTTTGACAATAGGCTATCAAGAATGGCCTTATTATCTCTTTTTGAATCATCACTGTGAAAATAACTGGATTTTATTTTGGTGTAGGAAGTTTGCCAACTCTTTCACTAGACAATGAAAAAGCAAAATGTAAGAAGATTACAGACATGTAATTGTTAGAGGAGAAATGGCTGTTTGAAGTTAATTAGGAGCAAAAATTCAGTGATCAAAAATTTCATGTCCAAAACAGAAATTCTAAAGAGAATACTCACAAGAACATGAAAATGACTAGATAGAAAATACAAAATTAAAATACAGTAGTAACAGGGAAATAAATTCTTAGATGACAATCCAGCTGAGAATGCTGTGAATACAACCTATGCTTGCAGCAAAAGTGAAAGAAAACAAAAACACAGATTCAGTACTTTGAGGACAGGTGGACATGGAAAAATAGAAAAATGTATTAGTACAGGATGTTTCTAAGGTCTGAAATTCAGTCCTCGGTTGAATAATGCAGACTTTATGCTTAAGGGTATATACTTATGCCAAAGCAAGTAGAAGAGGTGCCACTTGGTCAGTATCAGAGATGGATATCCAAGGTCAATAAGAAATTGATCCCATGTTTTAAAGTGGGAAAAACTGCCTAGTGATAAAGATATTGGAAGCAATGGAGTTTATAGAGTAGATAAATCTGACAAGCACACACTATATTTTGTTTTAAGAAGTAACACAAAAAATTTAAGAAATTACATTAGGCACTAGGAAAAGATTTGTTAGAACATATACATTTTGTCATCCCCTTTTTTGAGAGCTACTGGGCAGAGACTCAAATATACTCATACTATATTTGATTCTACTAATTTATAACTGATGTAATTTTTATAAACAGCTCAGCTTTTATACTATACTATAAAAAGTATTAAATGACCCAGAACTATATCATAGAATTGTGGTTTAATTTCACTGTATTAATTTTCTATGGTTAATGTAAAAATTACCACAAATTTAGTTGCTTAAGACAACAAATACATATTATCTTACAGTTTTGTGTACCAGATGTTACCCTGGGTTGAAACAAAGGCCTGCGTGCCTTTCCAAAATCACTCGTGGGAAGAGCTTTTTGTCCCTCACTGCTCTGTATGGCTTTTTCAGCTTCTGAAGCTCATTTGTCTTATTTTATTGTCAAAGACTCCAGTGATGGGTTGAGTCCTTCTTAGATCAAATTACTCTGGTTTCTTCTTCCTCACAATTCCACATTAGTGGAATCTTGTAAATACATTAGGTCCCCAGCTAATTCTGCGTAAGTTTTTTTCTTATTTTTATTTTAGGGTCAGATAATCAGTAATTATAATTAGACCGTAAAGTTCAGTTTGTCTCTGCTTTGTAAAGTAATGATCACCCATTTTAGAAATAAAGACATGGGCATTTTTGAGAAGAGGATGACTCTGTTTACTACCTTGACAAGTTTCACCCAAAGGAAGTATATTGTCATTCAGATCCAATATGCTTTGTATAAATACTTAGCATTTAATTTTTCATTTACGGTATTTCCTCAGTGAAATTGCAGCTCTGTGGCTTATGAAATTTTGCACACAAATTTCCTTAGAGTCTAGATATGACCACTGAATTCTCTTACGTTTTCAGGGAAGTAAGGTCTCAAGCTTATCTGCCTTGAATGGAGAGGTAGGAAGTTAAGTAATCTAATCTTGTTTAAGAAATGCTGTATTGAAACCAAAATCTATAGTTCGCTATTCTTGATCTCAGTGACTATCCACATTAACTCTCCTATTCTGATTTTCAGCATTTGCCTTTAATTTGTGCTCTTGATAATTTTACTTCAAAACCAAGAAAATCCTATAATGACCAAATAATGCACAAATCAAATGAACACAAAAGTGCTGCTTCACGCATACCTGATTGTCCATTCTGCTTCACGCATACCTGATTTTCCATTCTGCTTCACGCATACCTGATTGTCCATTCTGCTTCACGCATACCTGATTGTCCATTCTGCTTCACGCATACCTGATTGTCCATTCTGCCTGCTGAACCTCCCAACTCTTGAAACTCAAATCCTCCCTGAGATGTCCTTGATCATCAGGCAATTCCATTCAAGTGTGGCTTCTCTAAAACTTCAAATGCCACACTTTGGTTTGGCTTTGCGGTGGCCGAATGTTGTGAACCAGCCTCTCATATCTTTACCTTCTTTCCCTGACAATTTCTATAAGCCACAGGGCAATTATTTTCTTCATTTTTCTTTCTGTTATGTCCTTCTACCAACGTTAGCAAAAAGCGTGGAGGCATTATGGAAAGGATTAATATAATGTAAAGTGAAATAAAATACATTTGTATTAGATAATAAGGAGTATCTCCCTCTCTTGATCAGAAAGGTTGCAGTATAAACTTTAAGGACTATAGATGACAAAACATTTAACATACCAAAATACTCATTGTACTACATATGAATACTTATCAAAGTATTCTACCGTTTGGAGGTGATTCAATCTTTACACATCACAATTCTATTAAGGTTTTTTTTTAATATTAAGACATTCATATCTTTACAAAAAAAATGGCTTCCTGAATTCATTAACCACTCTCAAAATTACATAACTTCATTCAGTAACACTTTCCTGAAGCTATACTCAAATTTTTTATTTTACAAATTGAAATATGTAAATATGAAAATTGTCTTCAAAAAGTTTTAAAATTTGCCACAGCAAGGATATAAGAGCATTAAAACAAAAAACAAAGGTATAAAAACGAAACTGTACACATCAGCATATTTGTTTCTCTGAAGTTTGGGATGAAATTGCTTGCCATATAAACATAACACTTTCTATCAAGAAGTAAGCATTATACTTCTTTCCACCATTGTGAATTTCTACTATTGGTGTAATGTGCCAAGAAATGTTTCAGTTCTTGTTTCTTTATGTTTCTGAAAATCTGTAGATGGCCATAGGGGAATGATGCATAAGTATTTCCTCAATGTCATATTTTAGAAAGATTTGAGCAGGCTATCAGGTGAAGTGGCACCATAAAGTAAAATTCTATGCTAATATATATATATATATATATATATATATATATATATATATATCCAAAGCAACAGACGTATTCACCATTTTGAAGCAAATCCTTAATTTTTGCTCCATGTTTATCTCTCAAACTTTAAAAGAATTAACATTTTAAATGTAAGCATACTCTGCGTTGTAGTGAAAAAATGTCTGTGGAAACAGTAATAAATGTTTTCATGTTAACTTTTATTTTAATTTGCATTTCTATTTTCCAACAAAAGTTTCTTTCCAACTATTAGATCTCAGGGGGTATCCCTGGTCCCCTGCAAATATATATGTGGCTGTAGCAGTGTTTTGAAGAACAATATTATAGACCAATAATTATTCACATATTAATTTGGTACTATATTAATTAATGTTACTATCATATAACATATAATATCAGCATATTAATAGTTACTATATGATTAGTTTTCTACTTGTTTCATTTATTACTAATTTATGAAGATTTATAGAATGAGAATTAAAATAAAAGAGGAAAGCATTAATGTTGTTCAATCTACGGAATTAAAATCACAAGAATTTTCTCTCTTGCTAGAGGTTCTTCATAATTTTACATTCTTTCTAATTCACTAATTTTTATTTAGCATATTTTAGTTAAAATATCTAATATTCTCTTGGTTATTTAAATCTGCATGATGCCAAAAGTATGCTGTATACTATTTAGGAGGCAAAATTTGTTCACATATTTTATATTACATAGAAAATAGTGATGCTTAATTATTGATCAAATGGAAAGAAAAAGTTTACTTTGGGAAAAGCTAATCTTTTTACTGAGCATAAGTGATATAAAACCTTCAGAAATTGATGTTTCTTTTTTTGATAGTAGAAATACTAAACTATATAAAAGGGGTAAAATTTGAGAAACTAAAATTCAGAGAAGATGCAATATAAAAATAGAAGTGTGTAAGCAGTAGTCAAAAATTTATAATTACATTTCTTTCTATTATTCTTTACATGTGAACTGGAGTCTTAGAAATCTTATGTAGAGTGCTTTATAGATACATTAGTCTCAGTAATTTTATATACCTGAAACTTTTTAATTATTTTAAAGTTCTTCTAATTTTAATTGATACATAATTGCAAGATAGAATATAGTAATTATATATATATGTATATATTTATACAATGTATAATGATCAGATAACACAGGATTGCTGAGGTTGTGCTCAAAAATAGATGAACTTTGGCCAAAACATAATGCAGTTTATAAATGTATTATAATAGGAATAAATGTGATAGAAAAGCATAAAATAGCTGTTAATTTCTAATATTGAAAATTCACATCAGATAAATTCCTTAAATATAATTTAACAAATTATAAAGAAATATACAGCTGAATAGACCAATAACAAACTAAATAAGTAAATTCCGACTTTTTATAATAAATATCTATTTCAGATGATATTTTTTGATACTTGGCTTCACTACGTAGTTCAGGCTGGCCTTGAATTTACTTTTTAACCTGCTGCAAACTTATAGTGATCCTCCTGCCTCAGCCTCCTGAGTTTTGGAATTATAGGCATGCACCACCATACTCAGACTATTTCAGAGGATTTTTTAAAAAAAGGGTTTTCAATGATACATATATTTTTTCAGTGATCCGAAGAAAGATAAATTGGTAAGCTCCTTGAAAATGTAAAGGAATCAAGCAAGAAGACAAAGATAATGCAAGTGTACATATTAAATGATAATACTATATAATCAGTGATTTGTTTGTTTTATAAATTCTAAACAAACTCAACAATTGAGAATTGATCAATATGATTTTACACATTATCAGATTAAAGAAATATAACTATAGCTTTGACAAATGTGAAGAAAATGTGTCTGAACAACTGTGCATCATTTCATGATTTTAAAAGTCTAAGTTAGAAAGAAGAAGCTGCTTAACCTAATAATGAAAATGTACAGAGAAATACAACAAGATGTCATGTGTGAGGAAATAAAGACTATTGAATCGTGCCTAGTAAAATGTTCTTTATAGGAAAAATACTCGTAAATATTAAGCAAAACATAAAAATTTATAGAGATATTTTTGTAGACAAGGTAACACAACACTGCAAATATGAGCATACTTTCCAAACTGACCAGTGTATTTAAAGTAACTGAAATCACAGTCCAAACAGAAGTATATTCATGTGTATATGGTAATTTAGTTTATGTGAGAACTTGCACATTTTTGCTTATAATTTGGACGAGTATACAATTAAGGGTGGAAAAATTGACATCACAGTATGAATAAGAGGTACAAGCTCTTAAAGAGGTGCTCCCAGATATATCATTGATATAAATGCGAAGAGGAAATATATATTTTTAAAATTCATGATAGAAATAACTTGATATACTTGGATGGGGAAGATTTTTTTTTGAGACTATGTCTCCCTATGTAGCTAAACCTGGCCTTGACCTCACTGTGTAACCCAGGCTGACCTTGAACTTCTGGTAATCCTCTTGCCTCAGCCCACTGAGTGCTGGGATCACAGCTGTGGGCCACCACTCGCAGAAGATAGGGAAGAATTTCTTGAATTATGACTTAGAAAGAAATCATGGATAAAGTTGAATTTACAAAAATCTGTTTATTTATTGACAGCAGATAAGAAGTCAAATGTAGATGATAACATTTTTCATAAATGCAAATCAGAAAGAATTATTACCCAGAATACATATATATATTCATATATGAGATGTGTTTAATGATATGTTAAACAAGGAAAGGGAGAGAGAGAGAGACAGAGACAGAGAGAGAGTGTGTGTGTGTGTCTATGTCTGTGTGTCTGTGTGCAAGAAAAAGACATGTAATAAAATTTAAAGTCATAAAATCCTGGAGAGGGATTTGACAATAGTTGAAACATGAATAATACAGAGATGCTATATAGCAGACGAATGTACACACTGTAAGACCACAGTGACCAATTTGAATGACACTGCTTGTTGGTCAAAATTAACCATTGACAAAGATATGCAGAAAGGGAGACTTTCATTAACTGTTTAGTAAGTGCCCATCATACTGCAAAATTGATGCAGGCACTTTGGAAAATAATTTGTCTTTACTTAATTTCATTGACGTGCATATTTTATGACACAACAATCTCATTACTCAGTGTATACCCTAGAGACAGTATTATACATGTGTGTTAGGAGGCATGAAATCAAAATTTTCCTAGCAGCTTTGTTGATGATAGCAAAATACTGGAAAATACCCAAGTGTCCATCAGCTGCAGGATAGACTTCAGCCGTTTGCATCAATTTGGATAAACCTTGAAGCATAAACTTGACTAAAGATAACAAGCCCAAAAAGAATATATAATGATTTCATTTATATAAATTTAAAATGAAGTTTAACTATGGGTAATAAAACCCCGCAGAAAAGAGATTTAAGAGATTTAATAGAACATAAATCAGGATAAGTGTTTACTACTGGATGAGTGAACTCCGCAGAGGACAAATGAGGGTTTTTAAGGTATTAAGTGGAATTATGAATATATCCTGTTTGTTTTGTCATTTAATTATAAATCTAAATTATACACAGTAGTTAGGGACATGTCCCACAATCCATACACACTCTGAATGCAGTACTATTACTATTTGATGCACAAGTATTGGCAGCGTTGTAACCCACTAACAGTGCAGAGGTTTTCAAATTAAGGAGATGCAGTATCAAGTAATTACTGCGCCACTTACATGTTTTGTGACCTTGGCATTTTTCACAAAGAGATAATAGTACCCATTGCACAGAACTAAATGAAATAATGAATGTAGAATGCTGACAGCATGCTTGGCACCTAGATTCTCAAATTGAGAATCAGCATGAAGGAAATGAACGGTCTGTCGACTACTGCAGTTTCAACAGAAGACAGTGTGTGTTTGTTCACTGCGGCAACCACCTTGTAGGAGGAATTGTCAAATTGTGAGTGAAAAATGCACAGGAGTAACGGCTTCCAATAAATAACACTGCAAGGAAGCAGTTTCATCCTACTCAGGCGTGCACACACGTCGGAGAGGAGAGGTGTGTGAGAGAAGTTGCTCTCCTCCCACTGAGACTCTTTCACCCTTGGATGATCTGTCATTGTATGTAGAAGACATTGGCAGATTTATCCTCACGATTCAGGTTGCTCCATAATGCTTCAGGTGAAAGTGTTTCAGTAGTGCCATAAAGTGGGAACTCATAAATGACGGAGTCTATTATTGGGTGACAAGCTCCAGCCCAGTGACTTTGTTTGTGACTTTGTATAGATTCTGAAGAAATACGTCCATTGTCATCAGCTTCAGAGGGGAAAAAATGCAAAAACACTGATCAGCAAATTTAACCAGTTGGTTTTAAGAGAATCCACTTCATATATCTTTATATGGACAGTGAGGATAAACAGCTTAAAATAATTGCAGCAAATCAGAATGATTGCATACATTGTTGTAGTCCTTAATGTGGAGAGAAGGTATATATTATGGCTTTCTTATCCTACAAATTAATTGTTGTGTATGTGTTCTATGTAAAATCACTAATTTTCACTCTGTTCACTCAATTTACATTGCAGTCACAATGATGATCAATGGTGCTTATCTCTGATTAAAGTTGGCCAAAAATGTGTGCACCTGTGCGTGCATGCGTGTGAGTATGCATGTGCTTGTGTGTGTGGCAATGACAGTGAGTGACAAATATTCTCTGAAGAAATTTCTTGGGATTGGGAAGGAAAATCAAACCACATTTTGACTCATGTTTTTGTGTTGCATTCTGTAGACCCTGAAATGATCAACTATAATGAAACCCGTTTCCATCCTACATTTGAATTGCTAGATTTGCATTTTTAGTATCAGAAAAAAATCATGCTGACTTCAATTTAGTTGTTATTTTTTAAAAGTAAATTCATAGCATTCTAAAATAACCGATGAATATTAAAACTTTGTTCTTGCTACTACTTGACAGGATCACTCTTTGATATTAACCTCAGATGATAGATACATTTGTTTCTCCATTTCTGTAACATGCAAACAAAGAACCAACCGAAGTAACAGTTGACTGATATGAAAACACTTAATGTTTGATATGAAAATATGGTAATTTTCATATCAAAAGGATACTTAGTTTTGATGAATTAAGAATCATAATCAAAGATCAAAATGTCCAGGAATTATTAGCAGTCTGCATTGGTAACCCAGAAATAATGCTTACTTTATAAAAGAGTTTATACATACATTTTTACATGGGTTGAGTCACACTCAATTGCTTAAAATCTATAAATACCATGACAGAAAAGTATGAAAATTTGTAAAGGATTGTTTTAAAGAAATAAATCATTAAGATTTTTTAGGATCAAGCTATGCATTATTGCTGTTTCAATTTTTATCATATTCAGATTTGAAATGCTGAATACACATATTTCTTGTTTAAAGACCTACCTGCTAACCCAGTGCTCCAACTTACCATCAAAGCATGCCTTTTGTACTTAAAAATCACCACTTGGAATTACGACAGCTCTTTTTTTGTACTGTTCTGTATGTCTTTTTATAGAGACTCAATATTTTGTTTTTGTACAGTTCACCTTGTTTATAAGTACTGCAATTTTTGTTGACTGTACTGTACAATAGATTATTGAAGTTTCATGTTGTTATACATTACAGTACTGTAAGTTGTACATATAAAAACAGTCATCAAACTGAAGTTTTCTTTGACCATTTGTTTGTTCTGAATATTGCAATGTGTGTAGTATAGCCATTTTCTGATTTACAGACTAACTCATTCCACAACTTCACTGCAGGGATGGAACTCAGTGGTTAAATGAAGAATGTATGCACATAACAAAATAAAAGAATATTGAGTTAAGTATGTCAGTAAGTTGTGATACCTAAAAACAATTAGAAATCCATCAAAAAAACCTGAAAATAAAAGTAATACATACTTTATTATAGTCCTATATCTATTTAAAATTGAATAATGATTACATGACTTTCAAAAGAAAATTATTTGTCATTACCTGATAAATTATTTAAAAATTTCAGTGAAAAAAATTCTATGAACCTTCTACAAACTTGTTTAGGACCAGAAAAAAATCAATCTCTGTGATTAATGTGTACACGAAATCCCAGCTTGGAATTTTGATCAGTGTATATGAATGACAATGAATTTCTGATATATTGGATTTGGTCTATGCATGAAAAGATTCTTTGAAATTAACATTAATTTCATGCCAATGACTGAATGAGGAAAAACACATAATAATAAAATTAAACATCAAAAAAACATTTTATATTCTTAGGGATATAATTTTATGTATATAATTATATGTGTCATACATGTATGCATATGTAATTATATATACATGTATTTCTCATTCCTGGGACACAATGTTCAACACCTACCCAAGAAAGATTTATTTGGTTTACAGTTTGTAGATGTTTTAGTCATTATTTGACTGACTCTGAGGCAGGGTGGCATGGCAGTGGGGCATAGCAAGGGAGACACAGCTCATGGTGTGTCGGCAGGATACAGACAGAAACAGAGACACACAGAGACAGACAGAGAGACAAACAGACAGAGACACAGAGACATAGAGACACACAGATGAGACAGAATAAAAAGTATATATGCCCTTCAAAGCCATGCCACCAGCGACGTACATTCTCCAATCAGTCTTTACCTTCCAGCATTACTGATGAGTATATAGCTGTATACCCATCAGTTCAGTGGATTAGTTCATTGATGAGTATCACACTTCCTCATCCAACTATCTCTGAAAAGCTCCACTCTGAGCACATGAGGCTTTGGGAGGACATCTAAATATAAACCATAAAATTAATATTGCACATATGTTAAACTAGAAATCTGGGAAACAAACTAGGGAATAATACTTGCAAAATATAAAATTAGCAAAAGATTACATCAAAAAATCAAAAAAAAAAATTCTACAACTCAGTGAGCAATGGCAAACCCAAAAGCAATGGAGAAGATGTTTGACATAATACTTTGTTAAGAAGCTTAGCAAAATTGCAAATAAATGTACAAAAATATTCAAATACATCAGAGAAAAATACCAGTCATACTTATTATAAAGAAAAAATGAGAACATAATGCATAACAACTAGCTTTCAAAATTAATAAGATTGACATCAGTTCATATATCAGTGCTGAAAATAGAATGTAACAGGTAAAATTAAAAATTTGATATTATTCATGGTAGATATTCATGACTGTAAGTTACAACTCAACTATATGTCAAAACAGAAACCCACATACTTAAGCTGCAATGGTAAAATAAAAAAAAGTAAACAAATAAATAAAAACCATGCCAGCACTGAATAGAAAACAAATCAAATATCTATTAGTATGATAAATAAATTGTGTTAAAGTCTCAAACATAAAACTATGAATCAGTGTACATAAATGAACTATTGGTACAAATACTGTCCTCTAATAATCTTGTTAATAAAAAGTTGGGCTAAGTAAACACATATTTACACAAATATACAAAAATGAATAAAGATACCAATATCATGCTACTAGATCACAGCCTATGAAACGTGACTATTCTATGTTCTAAAAAATAAGAATTGTCATTATTTACAGGGACTGCAAGATTTTAGTTTGAAGCACTCTTCTATGTCCTGCATTGGAGTTACTTAAATATTCTCTCTAAAGGAAAATATAATGGATGCCATACACTTACAATGTTTATGTATATACACTATACACCAGTTTTTACATTAAAATAACTTAAGTAACTCTATATGTGAAAATTATGCATGCTTCTTTCTGTCATTTAGACAGATTTTTATAAATTCTCTATCAAAATAATGAAATAACAAGAGTCTGTCTACAGAGAAAGAAATGCTATTAATATCAAACATATACTGGAATATTTATGATTTGCTTAACAGAGTATGAAATCTGTTCCACATTATAATAATCTTTAAAATCCAATCGGGGCTCAAAATTCTCAAAGGAAACATTGTATAGTAAAACTTCCATTCATAAAGAAATTAATAAAAATTTCAAAAATACATAATGCAATGTAGCACTATATTCTTATATTAGCATATATTAATATTTTTCAGTAACTCTCATGTACATTTTTCATTTTGAAATACATATACATGGGGCTAAATGTCCATACCACAATCCTATCCTTTCTTTCTATATGCACTTGAAAAATAAAAAATGAAACATTTGATTATCTATTCTTTTTGAAATTCAACATTTGCTTCAGAAATTGTTCATTTTTATTTCTGCAGGAATCATGTTTTATATTGCCTGCCATCATAATAATGTATTAATACATCTTCCTACTAATCGAGAATAAATTTATATTAACTTTTTAAAATTAATGCTCTGTATCACATATAAAACTTTGAAAATTATGTGATACCTAACAAATCGAATGAATAACATAAATGCCAAGAAATGAAGGTGGATTCTTGGCTCCTTTAAAATCTCAAAGAAAGTATATCAGTGTAAATAAAGTTGTTATTTGATTTCTAGATAGATGATATCAGAAATCAGGATGCTTTAAGTATACTTATTTTAGGCAATTTAAACCATGATATTATTGTTCTACACTATATGAAATCAGTTATGACATGTATGTTGTCAAAAAAGTGCTTAATTTCTACTCCATGTTTTGCTTATTTCACATTTTTGTGAGAATGCATTGTATGTATTAAACTTGCCATAATTCATAATTGTACAGGTCAAAATAATTCCCCAGTAAAATAAAAATATTTACTTTCCCACAGAGAGTGGTAGACTTTTAATTATGGTATTTGTTATTAATATAATATAATATGATTAATATACTAGAATAAAAATAATGTAAAAAGCATTCTTAGTTTCACTTTCATAGTTTTGTTGCAATGTTCACTTCATATTATTTTTTAATTTACCAATACTATTATTCAAGACACGATGACCTTAAAACAATTACGTTCATGCACCACATAAGAGTTTTCTTATTAATAGTAGAATACATTGTGTTGAAAAACTCAAATTATCTGTGAGTAAAAGACTTTAAATTAAGTCAAACTTTTTTTAACTTTGTTTTTCTTAAAAACCTGATGTAACACTGTGAAAAATCTCTAGAAGTCTGCTCAGAAACAATACAATGTAAAATGAACCAAGCAGGAAAACCAGGTATTTAATTTACCACAAAAAGGCATTTCTGTGAAGAATGGATAATATACAACAATGATAATATACAGAGAAATAGCACAGGAGAGTACTAGAGACAGTAAATCTGTTTTTACTGTACTACTTGTCTTAGACATTCCTTTTAGTAGTAAATAAAACAATTTCAAGACACATAGGTCTGGCTTGAAATTCCCTTGTTTATAGAAATGTATATCAGTTATGCTATGAACAATATAGTTCATTTCCAAATACTAATTACAAAGTGTTAAATCTTTAGGTGAATACTTAAATCATTATTGATTACAACATGTTAGATTTGTCTGTATTGATCCTCATTTTTGGAATTCAAATATTTGATCTCATCTCCACTGTATAAGAAAACTTAATAGACATAACAATGTGGATTTCTATTCAGATACGACTGCTCATTTTATTTCTCTAGCCTGAAGAATTTTATATGTTACAAAAGGAGAAAACAAAATTTACACAATAATCTGTTTTATCTAGTTGTGTTCATTATCAATTCAAACAGAAGCGGACGTTGGAAGAATTGTTTCTGACTTGTTACTTTTGGGTACCTGTGTAGGCACATTAACAAACGTACATGCATATCTGCATGCTGTTCAGTATCTATCTACTTCCCCATTCACCTGCGCCCTCCCAGTTTTATCTTCTTTCAACAACAAATGACAGATTGCTCAAGTAATACTGAACCGATACATGCACTTTGTAGGCACCGGATGTTTGCTTGAAGTACACAATTTTGCACGATGTAGAGTAAGCATTTTCAACTCACACTTCTTGAATAAACAATTTTTAAGAATGAAAAGGGTGAAACCACAACAGATCCTGCATAAATCCAGAGGATCATCATTCTAATATCAGTTGAGAAACCACTGTAGTGTTCGATCATTCATAAGCTCTTCCTTCCTAAAAATAAGACAATTAACATTATTTTAACTTCAACAAATACAGGTACAACACTGCTGTTATATTTGGTTTATTTGAAAGTCAAAGTTCAATATAGGTACACAAATGTGCTAATATCAATAAAAATTATGTTCTGACGAAGCATAAGCTAGTAGATAGAAAAATAAACAATTGTCAAAGAAAATTAGAATTCCATCATGCAAAAGTATAGCTCAAAGGATAATATATATTGGAGGTGATTTCCCTATTTTGAAAATAAACTTTTGATAAATATCATAAAAAACATGTGATGAAATAATACTAAATATGCATTTTAGTGAGATTAAAGAATTAGTAGATATATGGACAACTGGGTCTCCATGTGTAATTTGTACTTTTAGAGTTTCATAAATATGGGAGCTTTTAATAAGCAAATATACTTTATTCAAGTGAACCGTGATTATTCCTTGTATTTTTACATTATACACGAAATACCATTGCCTTGTTTAATTAGATCTTACTAAAAAATTGGAATATATTACTGAGAGTGTAGAATGACTATGTGATTGTATGTAAATCTACTCTGCGGTTGACATTTATTTTCGATTTTGAGCAATAGGAATTTGTTTTAAAAATTAGTAGGGACTAATATTGATGACTTCAAAAAACCATTTTAAAATGCAATGGCTTTGAAAGGACATATTCATATACACATGTACATATATATGCATTATGTTTCCATTTACTAATAATTTTCCACATCATTTATAAGAATATTAGATTTTAATATAATTCAGCAAGACCTTCTCTTAGGTATAAATTTGATTTCTATGTTCCTTGCAGTCACTGTATTTTTCAAATTTATTTTTAGTGCAACAAATTTTTACCTCTGCATCCTATTTAAGCTCTCTTCTACTGAGTTACACACCTTCTCCCCGTATTTTATTTTTTAAATAGTGTTGTAATTCTTGCTCCTACGATTTTTAAAATGTTTAATTAAGCATATTTTTCAATGTAAGAGAATTTTTAAAAATAATTTTTGTTAGATATACTTGGCATAATAGTTTTAATTCTTCATATTTGGAAAAGTAACTAAAACAAATAGAAATGTTATACATAAGAAAACAAAGTTACATAATGCTATTAAAATAAAATTCTATGTGTTTCTTAATTAACAAATTGAATAATAAATAAAATAGGTAACAAATAATATAGGACTTGTGGAGATCTAGAAATCATAGTAACTCAATTGACTATATTTTTAGTGATACAAGATTTGAATTATTCAAGTTAAAGATATTAAATATTCATAGACTTCATATTATAAAGTTATTGATTAATGTCTTTGGTAAAGAACATTATTATCTCTGATTACATCAAGGTCATCTTGAGGAACAGGACCAAGGTTCAAAATTTTACATATGATATATGAGAAGTTAATAAATAATTTATATTTAACAGATAACATAAAGGTTAACCCCTTGGAGAATCTGAAAATAATACTCATGATCTGACAATTCTTTATATTGGTAATTTGGAAAATGCCAGTGTTTTATTACTGCCTATTCTTGTACTATGACATGAATTAATGTATACCTGCCTCACTATCCCTGTGGGGGAACAAAGAATCAGAATTACGTACCTGAAAGTGATTTTACAAGATCAAATGAGCTGAAATACTTTTCCACTCTCTACTCATTAGAAAAAGCCTGAGAGTAGGTTTTTCATTATCTGACAAAATCAATACTTCATTTTAACATCATATCAGATATCTGTTATGATTTTTGTGTCCAGTATGGAAACAGAATAAAAATAGTTAAGACCAATGCCAAATTTTAGAATTATATACATACCCAGTGTAAGTAAAATATTTGAACATAGACTTGATTTACTACTGGACGCTTACATCAGGAAACATTGGAACAATACAAAAACAATTGCTTTTAGTTAAACATTGATTTAATCTTTGCAACACATTCTCTCTACCATAAAAATATCACTTAATCAATGTGCCATGTTCTTTAAAAGTACAAATTAAAACTTTTATAAGAATATGTAAGGTTTTGTAGGAGGATGATATAATGCAACTTAAAGTACTTTCCATATTTTATCACTTTATGAACATTAGTTATTCTTTTTATGTATGAAATAAATCTAAAGTTGCATTTTGCAGAATTTTTTTCAATTTTTCTTCCAAATTTTCAACCCATCATATTTAAGTCAATAAATATGACAGTTAGATAACACTCTGGATAATTCTTTCCCAAACTCCTACCTTGGTTTTCCATCCATAATATCAGTTTAAAACATTGCAAGGAGTTCTAGTTAATGGATAAAATGAGTCATTTTTTTTAATCAGTAGCCATACTTTAATTGAAAATCCTACATGACTTAAAACTGGAAGCTGATTTTGAATGTGAAGTTAATAGGTCTTTCAATAAAAGACAAAAGCATGAAATTGTTTTTCTCCCACATCACAAAAATAATCCATCATGACTTCCCAATTTCTCTTCTCAAAATGTAGTTGGATTTCAATCACTTCTAGGTACTGTGGCTACTATCATTTTGATGTTACCATCCACTGCTTATCATTTTCTGGCTTGTTTCTTGCAAACACATTTCTCCAATTCTTCAGCAGGCACTTTCTGCATGTTCTCAAAATAGAAATTTGTGTAATTGTTTTAAAACTTACAGTGGATTATGATCTTCTTCTCTAAAACACTCTCCAATTTGTTTTCATTTCATTCATTTTATATGCCTGAGCTTGCACAGTGTTTTATAGATCCCACAATACATGGATTCTCCAATTCCTCCAACAACTTCTTTTCTTATGCCACATCATTCCCTCAAAGAGTTTCAAGTACAGTAGCCTTTTTTTCATTATGACCATGGTGTGTGTTGTTCTCTTCTTGCCTTTGGTTAGGTGCCATCAATGATCTATTTTACCAACGATTTCAAACCACCTATGTCACGTAGGCATTCTCCATGCTTAAAATATGGCCATAGCATCTACTGTTATTTAATACACATACATATTACTTTTGTGTTTTACTTTGTCTTCACTAGAATATTATTTACAGGGACAAAAATCTCTATCGAAAGTTTACAGGCTGTATTCAAAGTGTAAACACTTATCTAACAATAAGTATCTGTTAAAGTAGAAATTGGTCGATTCTCAGTAGAGGAAAATATACAATGTTTACAAAACAAGAATTTTTAGGTCACGGAGTTAGGATTTGAAGTCTATTTTCACCATTTAAAACTATTTTACACTAAACACATTTGTTTAATTTCTCCATTTTTTGGTTTCTTCACTACTCCTATATTGGAAAGACTAACTTGAATATTGTCAAGAGAAATATTAAAACAATGTATACAAAATATTTAACCCATTGTCTTTTCTGTGAATAAATTATGTATGTTAAATGTGTGAAATTCCTAACTTGTATGTGCTACAGAGTTCATATTAGACTTAGAGATTCTGAACATTGATAGAATTTAATAGATGATACTTATTGATCAAAATGATTTACCACAAAATTATTTTTGAAATATGAGCATTTGCAATGATTTTTTCCATGCATTTTAACATGAAACATTGCCTCTCCAACTTACAAACCAGATACTGAGAATTTTTTTTTTATTTTAGCGAAGAAAAAACAGAAAAAAAGACATATATATAAAACAAAGACAACAAGCAAAAGAGACAAACAAACGACTAGAGTAAATACACAACAGTAACATTGCAGGTTTACAAAATTGGATGATAGAAACTTGACAATGGTTGCAATATTGCGTATCATCTTTAAAATGGTTACTTACATTCACAGATATAGACATGTAAAATTAATCTAATCAAATGAGTATTAATTGTTCTTTCTCAATAACGAATAGATTCAACAGTGTGTTCATTTTAGTTATCTTACATATACATATATACAGGTTTATATCTTTTCCTTTTCCCTTTTCTCTTTCCGCCTTTTCCCTTCCCAGTTACTTTTGCTCTTTGAGCTGTTTTTTACCCTTACGTAGTATTTATTATAGATTTTGGATCATATATACTTTTCCGTTTCTTACACTAGGGAGACAATACGGTATTTACACATGTGAGAATTTTTTTTAAACAAAGCAAACAAAAACAGATACTATTTCCTTCTATCCAAAATCCTCCAAAAATCTCCTAGATACAATGAGAATTAATATGCAATATTAGTTCTGATTATAAATTTGTGTAATGTTGATACCTGCTTATCTGTCTCATCAAGGCCATATCACCTATGCTTCACTTTTATTTACTAACACAGTTTGATTTCAAAGCTTTCTGAAGGCATTAAAGATTTTGTTTCCGTAGCCTGGAACGTTGCTAATTTGTCCTTTCAAACTGGCTGTGCCTTCATGCTGCTAAGTATCAAATAAATATTGATTCTCAGAGAGATCTTACAAAAATTGGGCCTTTTTGCCTTCAACCCATTTGTCCATGTTATAATTCTCTTTTTCTGTGTCTGTAGTCCTTATGGAACTTTGAATACTGTTTACACTTTTGGGTTATTTTAATTTTTCCTCTAGAATAGGTAACAGTCTTTTTTTGATTGTTTAATGCTTGTATGCAAAAAGTAGTCAATAAAGAAGTTACTGACATGTACTATGTCAGTACCTGTTTAAACAACCCAAACCATAATGTGCAATGACCCAGATGGTGTGTTACAGTGAGGCGTAATTTTCTTTATAGGTTGTATACATAATAATTAAGATATTTCTAGGAGATGATTTTTTAAAGAAATTATATGCTATTCATAACCAAGAAAATATATTTATTTCTTCCATACACTTATACTTTTCTAATTCTTTCTCTTGTCTAAAACTCTTCCCTTTCTCACAAACAAGAACGATGAAAAACAGTAAGTAATTTGAAAGTATTATTAATACTTGCAACCAAAACAAATGACCAAGGTAGTCTGGGAATAATGGCAAATATGAGACACATGACTCAGGCATCAGAGAAAATTCCTAATCTGAACTGCTATCATCCCTGAGGTATTGTGCATATCAGAAAAATATAGGTTGCAAATCAAAGACTCCTTATTTATCTTATTGCCAATATACAAATGTTATAAAAATTAAAACACATAAACCAAATCAGTACCTATTGTTTAGGTAGAAATTAAAGTCAGTTCGATTGGAGCCCACAGTGGACATGCCCAAAATTATTTTTTGTCTTCGTAGAGAAAAAAAAAATTCAACATGTGGTAATCACATAGTCCTACAGATACTTATAACTTAGCCATGTGTGCAAGTATCCCTAGACAAAATTTAATGATTATCTACCTTAAATATGTAGATATAAGATGTGATCAAATATATAGTTACTGTTTAAATAAAAAAATACACATTAACGTAAAAGATATTTTGCTATTTGTCCCCCTCAACATATTACCATTCACTTTACAAACACTTACTGCATTTTTTGTTGCTTTTTTTTTTCACAGCCTCACACCTGCCAGACAGGCACTTAAGCCACTGAGCCAAACTCCCAGCCCTAGTTTTTTGAGGCAGGGTCGCACTATGTAGCTCAGGCTGGCCTTGCGCTCACGTTGTAGCCCAAGCCGGCCTCAAACTCACAACGCTCCACCTACCTCAGCCTCCCCAGTGCTGGGATTAAAGAGGTGCGCCACCACACCTGGCTTTTTTTTTTTTTTTTTTTGCCACTCTTTGAAGCATTTCTGAAGTCCTCTTCTGCAAGGGTCTTCACAAGATATATGCATATAGCTTGGATGCTGCTAAGCGCCAACTACTTTGAAGATAGAAACATCATGGTGCACTTTCATTCACATTCTTCACTTGACCTGGCACTGTGTGACTTTTGGCTTTTCCCAAAAGTAAAAACGAACATAAAAGTTTTTGAATTAATTCAGAAATTTGAATCAACCACAACAGGGCAATTAATGACACTCATATGTGTTTATTTATCTCATTTTTTGTTTCATATATTTGTAATATCCACCCATGCTAATGTGTGTTACACTTATCCATTATATAACTACGGTTTAGTATTATATGAAATTATCACATGACACTACCCTTTTAATATAGTGTCATTTTTTAGTTTGTTTTTGTTTTTGCTATTCCAAGTAACAGCTACTATGAACATAGTGGTGGTTCAGAGTTGCTCTGGGATGTGTACCGGAATGTAATTTCACCATGATAAGGTAGATTTGATTTCTTTCATTCCTCTCTTCTTGTACCAAATGGCCTTGGCTACTAGTGTTTCATAGGCTTTTATCAGCTTCATAAAGATGTAACTGAGAGCATGTAGCCTCAGATTCCAACAAGACTCAGTTTCGTGTCTTGGGACTTCTTCTTGTGTGTATTACCAAAGGGATTGTGATTGGTATTCACAAATATGCCATTGAGACATATTGGATATAAGCAAACATGAGGCAAACTTTCAAAACTGGAACTTCTAGAGCGGACAGAAACTTATTTCCCCCATCATTTCACTTCAGTGAATGGCTCTAGAATATTTCATCATCTAAATAAAAAATGAGCTCTGAAACTGACTCTCTTTCCCAGTTATATTCATTCTTTTCCACATTTCTGCACCTATATTTTTCTGTTTTTTCTTTTTACAAAATTGATCACAGTAATACTTAACAAAATTCAGATGCACTGCAGCGTTGAAGAGTCTTTTCTAACTTGAAAACACTAACTTACTGTTCAAGAATTCCATTTAATTTACATCTTTATATCATTTTAGTTTAATTAGAAAACATGCAGAATTGGGGATACCTCATATTACCTCCATCCAAAACTAAAATCTATGTATAATTTTTAAAAATGAAGAAAGCAAAACCGGAAGAACTGTCAAAAATAGAATTGTATTAGAAAAAACAGTAGAGTGTTGGAGAGGAACTGAGGGCCGCAGAGATCAACCCAAGGATAGAGGTCCGGATGCGAGGAGTCCATAGAGACTGACATGAATTTGTTAGGCTAATCCCTATACAGATGTGGCAAACAGCACTGAATATCAAAGTGGACATTATCCATGTGCAATGTGATTGTCATGGCAAGTGAATCATAAGGAGACAGTGATATAGTTAAGTTTTTCACATGAGTTTATTTTATTTAAATTTTATGTTCCCACTAGTAAACATGTTTTTCAAACTATTTTATTTCTTGACATAAGTCAAATACTCTACCATTTATGTCATTATATTAAATAATTATTAAAATCAGACAATCTAGAATTTGTTTTACGAATACAAAAATAAGACTACAGAAAAAGTCTTAAAATCTTATTATTTACATACATTATTAAAATTGATTATAATACATGCTTTTCATAGGAGAATTGACTGGTAATTTGACAGTGATAACAAAAAATGGAAGAAAACTAATGCATTAAATATTTTTAAAAATCATAAGATTTCAAAATATATTTATAAGAGAATAATTGGTAAATAAGTTTGGAAGTATAATGTAATCAAATTACACTTATAACTTTCAATTTGAATTTATTGGTGAATCTAACATAGGATGTTGCCTAAATTTATATGTTTAAAATATGGGTTTGCATATTGCATATAGATGCATGTGTGCTTTTGTGTGATTTTTTCATGATGGCTGATTATACAGAAAAATTTGAGATTACTTTATAGGTACATTAAATGATACAGCATGCTAAAAGGACGAATACTACTTAGCTGCTGAATATATACAAGATATACAGGGACATAAATCTTGCAAGCACAAAAATGGTAAAAACAGCAAGATTTAGAGGTTCAAGTACAAAGGAGATATACAGTAGCAACTGCAGTAATCTCAAAAATTTATACTCCAAAGTGTGCCGAGTTGATCTTATTTTCAGTCAGTGTGCTCTGTATGGAAGATGAACAGGCTCATGACAATGGAGTATGATTTAGAAAACTACATTCTGCATAGAGGAAGATGAAATGTGATTATACAGTGTACTTTTGTGAAAATTTTAAAGAGACTTGAATCAATCACTCTGAAACCTAGATACATTTGTGAAATAGTGACATCACTCTTAAATTATGTGTCACTTGTAAATGCACAAAATTAATAATGTCTTTTGTGTACATGTACAATGTTGGAAAAAAAGCTTCTGTGAACTATATTATCAAACCAAACAGGCATTGAAAATTTGTAAGCCACAAAGCAATTTATCATTTAATTTTAATGGAATGTTCTATATCAAAAACTTCTAAGTGCTCGAAAGAGGGAAAATAGTATAAATTTATTGTCTGAGAAAAGAAAATTGACAGAGATTAAAAATGTAACAGAATTAGACTTGTGAAATAATTAAGAGTTTAAGAACTCAACCGAGGAATTATGGAGTAATAAAACTTCAAGAAAAAATATCAAAATGTTATTTTTAAATAAAATTCAGCATTTCATAAAGAAATGCCAATGAATATCATTAAGTGTTTTTTATCACCAGTACAGTCAAGTCTTCACACACATTAGACACATTGCTTGAAGACAAAATCAGATTATCTTCTCAGCTTTGTTAGTTGTCGAAATATTTCTCAAACACAAGTGATCTAACACATAGTATTTAAAAATATTTTTAAGGATCTGTAGATTAAGGAAAAGTGCAAAGAATTTACTCAGGTCTTGGGATGTGGCTCGGTGGTAGAGTGCTTGACTAGCATCTGAGACCCTGCGTTTAGTATTCAATAATTCAGTCTAAAATTTTTATTGAATATCTGCTCAGTATGTCAAGTTTTAAGAACTGAGGATTCAGATGTTTTTTGAAATATAGAATTTGAAATATATAATATGTTTACAAGCTACAGTTATCATTAGATCTCTAAAACTTATTCTTCCTGGCTAGCTGAAAATTTGTGCCCTTTAACTGTGATATTTTCATTTGCATATCAGTCTCTTGCAATGAACATGTCCTTTCTACTTACACATTATTTTCTTTATCTCAAATTGATCATACAGCAATTTTTCAACACTGAGTCACCCTTGTCAATTTGCACTTTTTTATGATTTACATTGAAAATTGATTAAGAGCTGGAAGAAAACGTTTCCACTGAATTGTCATTTCTAAGATAATAAAGTCTTATGTGCATTTGCAGTTTTCAAATTATAACTGACAGGTGGTAGAAAAGTACTCTGAATTCTAGTACTTTGCTTTTCCTTAGTTTAGTTTAACTGCTTAGAAGTAAGAATTTGTACCTCGAAAGTATTTCCTTACTTCATACCTTTAAGTAAAGATCATTATTCTGTATAATTGTCAGTTAAAGTGCTACAACTATTTATAAATACATAGAAAACATAGGCAAATTAAAATTCTCTTGTAATAATACAAAATATTTGACAAATTCTTACTTCATTAGTGTTTTCCCAGTTATAATAAATAGTTTTATGCCATCTCTTTCTAACTCCAAACAATTGCCTTATAATGTTGATAAAATATAAATCATTTTCCTGTGTTTCATGTTTTGTCATTTTTCTCATTTTTGAACATATTAATAGATTTATAAAGACAAATTTCTATCTTCAAATTTTATGATACATTTCTTGTAAAATTAGCTCATAAAAGGTAAAATATTTTAGAATGTTTTAGTAACAAGACACAATTTTAAATGGCTAAAATTTATATATTAAACTTATCTGTTTCACATAAATTCACAAATTTACTTACACAGTCAGTAAAAATTCATTTCTTAATGAAGTAGATTATTTTCTTTTGGAATAAATTTACTTTATCAAATAGAAATTCTACTTGCTGCCTAGAAAAGAATACATAAAGAACAGTAATACACACATGATAAGAATTTATCATTATGAGAAAAAATTCTGTTAAGCATCATAGATTGCATATAACAGATCGTGTTGATATTAAAATACTTTTGATTTAACCTTCTTAAGAATGACTCTTGGGCTCAGTTACACACTTAAGATAATGATTAACACAGTGATTTCATTATTAGAGCATGTATATTTAGCCTAATAAGAGATCATTAGTTTATTTTGTATCAGTGAAGATAATTTATAGAAATAGTATATTTTCATTCATGTTGTGCTAAGTAGCACTGTCTGTATATAGTGTACTTTGATGAGTCTGTTTTGGGATTATCAATTTCAGCTATCTTTCTTTTCTAATGCCATATTGATTTTTTCTATTTTATAAATACGATTTATAAAGTTTTAAAAATACTACATTCTCTCACGATTCTCAAATCTCTTTAAAAGTTTTCTTCTTGAGGATTTTCATTTCTATATAAATTTTAGCATTGTTTTATCATTTTGCACTAATCAGTGCAACTAGTATGTTTGTCTCATCTTTTAAATTTCTTGAGATCTTTTCCTTTTCCTTGAGCCGTTTTTTACCCTTACATAGTATTTATTATAGATTTTAGATCATATATACTTTTTCAGTTTCTTACACTAGGGAGACAGTATGGCATTTACCCATGTGGGTTTGATTTATCTCACTTACGAGTATGGTCTCAAGTCCTGTCCATTTACTTATAAAAGTCTCAGTGTAAACCTGTATATATGTATATGTAAGATAACTAAAACGAACACACTGCTGAATGTATTCGTTATTGAGAAAGAACAATTAATACTCATATGATTAGATCAATTTTACATGTCTATATCTGTTAATGTAAACAATCATTTTAAAGATAACGATACGCAATATTGCAACCATTGTCAAGTTTCTATCATCCTGTTTTGTAAACCTGCAATGTTACTGTTGTGCATTTACTGTAGTCGTTTGTTTGTCTCTTTTGCTTTTTGTCTTTGTTATATGTGTCTTTTTTTTCACTTAAATAAATTTAAAAAAATTCTTGAGATCTGTTGAAATTTTTTGATGAAAATCTCAATCTTGCTAAACATCTTATTAGTGCTCAGAAATTAATTTGCAGTTATTTGGGTTATTCTTTTGTATACTTGTCATTTAAATAATTTTGTTGCTCATGGTGCCTATATCATTAATTTGCATACATATTCTCTTTCATGATATGACAATTATTTTGGAACCTTCTAATTTGCTTTACAAATAATAATTTCTCATTTTTACTTTAATTTTATTTAGCTATGTCAAATCTATTTGACATAGGTTATTGTTTTCAACTATATTTTTATTTTAGTTAGCACACAATAGTTTATTTATGGATTATATTGTGGTATTTAAGTACCTGTATCAGTATGCAATAATCAGAGAACGATAAGTAGCATATGCATTGCCTCAAATGTTTATTTTATATTTCATTGTGTTGTGATTATTCAAAACCTTACCAGCAGCTTTTAAAAATTTTTATTACTCTATGCTTTTCAATAAAATAAACATACTCATTATGGGACACTGAAATACATATACATACACACACACACATATATATATATATATATATATATATATATATATATATATAATATCTTGATCCTCTTTAATTATCAATCTCTTCTCTTTTCTCAGTCTTGTCTGTCCCTATTCCCCTTCCCATCTTCACAAAATCTGTCTCCTGATTTATCATTGATCATTTTTTATTTTGTTTCTTGAATTATTTATTCTTTGGCTTTCTCATATGAAATTTAACTTGCTACTGTATATCTGATTTATTTCAGTTCACATCATGGTTTTAAGGTCCATTTATTTTACAGCAAATGACTTAAATTTATCGTTCATGTAGATGAATAGTACTCCATTTTGTATATAACATTTTCTCTATCCATTCATCTGTTGATGGGAATATAAGTCACTTCCAAGATTTAGTTATTATTATTTGTGCTATCATAAATATGGGTGTACATCTATCACTTTATTATGATGACTTTAATGTCTGGAAATATACTCTGGAGAGGTAAAGCTCAAATGGAATTACTATTTTGGATTTTTAGTGAATTGCTCATACTGATTTCTGTAGCAGTTGTTCTAGTATACATTTCCACAAATAGTGTGGAAAGGTTCCTGCATTGCCATAGTGTTTGTTGTATTTGTTTATGATGAAAACCATTGTTTCTACAGCAGGATGGAATTTCAATCTTCTTTATTTTTGTATTTCCATAGAGATATAAGCTGTTGAATATTTCCCATTTACCTATTAAGTATTTGTCTTATTCTTTTTGGAAATATTTATTCACTTCAGTTTCATATTTCCTGTGTTTCAATTTGGAATCTAAAATCTTAAGTAGAGAACATTATTTAATGTATCTTAAGAACAAATTTTTCATTATGTATTTTCCTTTACCTTTATGTTTTTAATCTATTTCCTGTATGTAGATTACATTATATTTGTTACTTTTATCCTCCACAATCTCTATATCTTGAATTCATTGTTTTCCTATTTTAAATATGCAGATCTTCTAATATGCTCGGGTTTTTATTATTCATCTTATCAAACTATTATATATCTACTTATATTTTATTTTCTGACATTATTTCTATGTTTTGGTTTTTATTATTGAAAACTGGCTTGACAAAGCATATGTATACATAAACATACAAACATACACATACATATATACATATATAGATGAGTAATTTGAAGACAGAGCTTTCACACAAACCTATATACACAGCTATTTGTTTTATTTTTTAATTTTGATTGGGCATCTCATTAGTTGTTATTTTGCCCATGTTGTGTTTGAACTTTTGATCCTCCCAACTCAACCCACTATGCTAAATTCCTCTGAAATCTGTTTTCTCATGCTCTTATTCATTTCATTGGCTACTGCAGAGACAACAGAATATGTTTATAAAATTTAAGTGGGGATATGGCTCAGTGGCACAAGTGCCTGTCTGGCTAGTGCAAGGTCCTGAGTTCAATTCCCAGTACCAACTAAAATGAAAAAATAAAATAAAATAGAATAAAATTTGAAAATTTTGCCAGGAATTGATTTTTTATACTATATATGTCAATATTACTGAGTTTCTACCTCCCATACTATTATATTTTCATTATAATTTGATACTGATCTTACTGTTAATTAATCATGCTTGCTTTTCTCTGCATTTTCAACTTTTAAGTTGGGATGGTTTTTATTTGCTTAAGGAAGATATACTATTGCCTCTTGGAAATTTATCTGGTGGTAAACTCAGTATGCTTCTCAGCATATGACAAATGTTCAGCCTGAACCAGCTGATTATAAAAATCTAAGTTGTCCATTAATATAGGTCAGTCCTTCAAATAACACCATTGTAAGTTTTTTTTTTTTTGTTTTTTGTTGTTTTTTTGCGGCACCGGGGATTGAACTCACAACCTCGCGCCTGCCAGGGCAGGCGCTTAAGGCACTGAGCCAAACTCCCGGCCCAGCTTCTTTTGAGGCAGGGTCGCACGATGTAGCTCAGGCCGGTCTTGCACTCGCGTTGTAGCCCAAGCCAGCCTCGAACTCACAACGCTCCGCCTACCTCAGCCTCCCGAGTGCTGGGATTAAAGGCACATTGTAACTTTTTTTTCTGTAGATTTGTTAGTGTTAAAATATATGGTAGTCTATGTGTTTCCAAATTAAAGTTTAACTTTCCTATTGTTCTAACTTTGCATTTTATTCTCAGGTGTTTATCTCCAGAATATTCCTTTAATTTTTTTTTCTATTTATAGTATCATTGTATATATAAATTTGTGTACTTCACCAGATTTACACAGTCCTTTTCCTTTTTGATCATTAATTTTGTCCCATTAACTTTTGTCATGTCTTCCAAGAATACAATGATAATCACATTAATCTTTTTCTCTGTGTCTAATCATTTTTTCTGTTTTTCCTTACTATCTTACTATATCCAAGTATGCATATTTTCCACTAATACTTTACTAGTTTTATCTTAAAAGTTCATTAATTTTCTCTTGAATGCATTCATGAAGTAAATTTGTTAGTATATCATTATAATGTTTAGTTTTAAATTTGACTTTCTCCTTCATATTTTTTAGATATTTGTTAAAATTCATGCTCATGCTTTCATCTCCTAGGAAATCTTAACAAAATCATTTTATACTTTGACAATACTAACCTCTTTAACTTTATGTGTCCATTATATTTTCTGTTGTTTCTTTTGGATTTTACCCAGGCACATTAGTCTTCCATGTTTTTGTGTTTTTTTCTTATTTTGACCAAATATTTTATTTTTAGTTACAAAGATGAAATTGTAGCATATACAGCATACCTTGATAGTGCTTCAAACATCAAAAACCTACAAAATTATATTTTAATAGTACTCATAATTTGAAACTAGTCAAATAGTTGTTTATACTAACGATTACTGATTTTCAATGAAATGATGCATGTGTGACTTAATTAAAATATCATGCATATCTTTTAGAAATACACATTGGAATATGTGTGAATTTCCATTATGTATATTATTTACCTTTTGATTATATAAAGTATAAGATTTGAATGAGTGTATAAAGCAAACAAGAGTAATCATTAATTTATACTTGGATAAAGTAGAAATGTGTAAGTATTATAGCTTCGTATGATTAAAAATTAAAAAACAAGAACTTAAGAGAACATCTATCTTTATAGTATATACACTCCTTATTTAATGACCAAACTGCATTTTCACAACTAGATTGTTAAGTAAATCATTTACTAAACAGGGAGATGTATATAGTAAGCATATTACAATGTTTAGAACAAAAAAAATTGGTCAAAGAAAATACCAATTTAATGACTTTGCTTTTATTTGCATATCTCTTACATGCAGTATTGTAATGTATGGCAGAATATAAAACTACACTTCTGTACTGTAAAATAAGCAAAAATAACACTATTTGCTAAACACATTGTACTGTCTTAAAAATGACATCAAGGCTCTATAAACAAGATGTACAAAATTGTACCAAAAATATATATAAGTTCAAGCAGTGGGTCCTAAGAATGAACAGTGAGCCCCAGTCATAATTCCAAATGGTCATTCAACAGGTAGGTTGTTAAACAAGGAATATCTCTACTAGATATGTTGTCAAAATAGATCAGCAGAAATAATTTGTTTTTCTTATGAACACATGCACTCCAGTAATCTTTAAAACAAAATAGAGTGGCCACCAATGAATTATCACATGAGCGAGTTTCAGGTAATATTCGACCCTCGCATGCCGGAAAAGGCAGGGATAAAATCACTCAGAGAAGCTAGCATAGTTTATGATATAGCAATGATACAGAAAGTGCTCATTAATAATCATGATGGCATAACAGACGCAACCCAGATACGATCTTTAGCAAGTCAGTAAAGCATCAGGGCCTGTACTTTCTCCCATGCCATTTCCTGGCATTTTAGCAGCTTCTATGAATTCTTCAAGATAGCACTGATTACACACTTGATAATGCAGGGAACTATATTTTGAATGGAGAGTTCTGGCCCATTACTGAAGGAGTTTCTACAGGTTATTGCAAGGGACCAATGAAACTAAAATACTAGTAATAAGATGTCACAAAACCACAAACCTGCTCGACTCTGTAAAAACCACTGGAAAAGCCAAATATCCTTGACAGTGAAACTGGCATCAATGGAGCCACAGCTCTGTCCGCCTCTGCAGTAAATACCTTGGAGGATACGAAGACATATAAAGTATGTAGCAAAGGAGCATCTAGCCAGGAGTGCAAGACAAAACTTCAACACATAAAACAAGCACAGAGAAAACAATAACAGAGTAATTGTTCGGTTGATTCCTATGGTTTGGAAGTGTACATAGAATCCTTGAGTAAATACATTCACCCATGTGATATGAGACATTTCTACATATCAGTGAGTTTCAAAGGTAGCATCAGTTCTAAAGAGTTTATGTCTTTGAATTTAACTTCAAATTAATCAGTTTTATTATCACCTGAAAAACTGTTGGCTGCAAAAAGTTTTTAGAAGCGAACCCAATAAAGAGTGCACTGCAGAGATACTTCTGGCTTTTGTGTCTATATCTTATGTAATCAACAGTTCTCATAAGACTGTGCTCCAAATCACTCCCTTTTGCATCAAAACAGGCAAATATTGTATTTTTTAGATATTGTGTCCAAAATATATATGATAGACTATTTTCCCCCAGTATCAGGCATTATAAAAATAACACTCATTTTGAAGACATTTGCTTTCTCCTTGAATGCTGTGTTTATTTGCACAGTGTGTTAGTGAATGTGTCTAAAAGAAAATACGCTGCAGGAGTCCTTTATTAATTACTCAGTTGTTTCTGAGACCGTTGCTGAATTAATTGGTCATTAAATGAGTAATTGTTTATAGTATGTAAATTAAAGTATTCTGGAAAAAGATACGGTCAAAGGAGATTCTAACTTCACTTTCCTTTGCATAATTGTTACAAGCAGTAGTATAATGTATAACAGAACACAAAACTATAGTACTGTAAAGTTCAATTAAGTAACTCTTTTTAATTAATTAAGTCAGTTGTCATTTTAGTTATTTATTTCTTGAAAGATAAAGTCCCACTATAGCTTTATTTGCCTTTCAAGTTCTTGTACACATCTCTTTGGAATTTAATTAATTGAGCATTATATTTCAGTGATTTTTCTTCCTATCTTATTTCTTTGTTTCATCAATTACATTTTACTTTTTGTTTACCATGAGACTTATGAAAATGTATTTTGATTATATATTTGTTTTGGAATCATAATTGTTTACATGTTAATAAAGGAAACACAAAGAAAGAAAAAGCTTCATAAAAATTTCATCATTTTTCACATTTCTAATTCTTGTTTTGTCATGTTATACCTTTTGATATTTATCTTAAAATATTATTCACATCATTATATCTCATTGTAATTGATTCTAGTAATCACTTAAACATTATATTAATCTGTACTACAGCATTTTATAACTTTGGAGCATTCCAAATTTGTATTTAATCTTAAAAATTTATTTCATAAATTCTGATGATTTTTTTACTCCTTAGTATTTCCTTATTTGAAGATCTCCACATAGCGTTTCTTGTATTAACGTGGAGATATACTATATAAGTTTTTTGCTAGATGAAATATTTCTACCCATCCCTTTTACTTTCAAAAGTATACTTTTGAAAGTCTAATTGTTGTGTACTGAGCTTTTGCCTGTTATTTCTTTCATAGAGTACTATGAGAATCTCATGTCATATCCTCCTCGTCTGTGAGGATTCTTTTCTTCTGTATTCTTAACAATCTTCTTTCACATCTTTAAAATTTTGGCTACAAGATGTCTTAGTACTGACATGGTAAACTCTAGCATTCTAACTGGATATTTGTATCTTTCCCTATGCTTATGATTTTTTTCTATTATTTTCTCTTTAAACAAGCACCTCACTCATCTGGCTCTTTCAAGTGCCCTCAAATTTCTATGACCCATGTATTTGTTCTTCACTTGTTATTCTAATGTTCTAGTAAGCTTTCTTCATCCAAATTTGATTTTTAAATTAGTTTTACCCCTGCGATGAGGTATTTTCAAATAGCCTGTATCTGAGTTCATTAATTCTTCCTTGTGCTTGATCTACTCTGCTATTGTCTTTTATCTTCCTTTAAAATGTTGTTTTGTGTATTTCTTTTCATACCAAGAATTTCTGTTTGTTTTTTAAAAGTTGAATCTTTCTATTGAAGTTGCTCCACGTGAATACTGAATTATTTTAGTTTTTACCACAAAAATCTTTGTTGTAATAAAGCAGATCTGAGATTTGACCACAATGAATCCTAAGTGACCAGTTCCTGGAACATTATTTGATCACTAAGTAAGGTCATATTTCTCTGCAAATTCCTTGTGTTTAACACTGTACTGAATGATTAGGTTTTATTCTACACTTTCTGATCTTACTGTGTGTCTATCTGCTTGGAAGTTCTAAACAGGCTGATTATTTTCTCTAAGACATTGGATATGTCCACCACCTCATGATTAGGCATCACTTGAAGTCCTGGTTTGCAGTAAGCTTAGTACACTAGCGATATAACCTAGGTTTGCTCTTTATCTTCAATTGGTGTTTTGTTCAGCATGTGGTGAGAACTACCTGAAAATAGTACTTCTCTTGTGAGCCACTCCCTAGAAGCAAGATAGGCATGGACACAAGGACCATCCTGTTTCTGAGCTTTGAAAAATGCTACTCTGCTCTAGGTACAGTCACAATGGAGACAGTAACCTCAGGCTCCTGGACACCACTATGGGCCCACATGCCATCTCTTGCTCCTAGTAGACAGTTACCCTCCTTTTATTGTGCTGCCTGTGGTTAGAGGCAGAATGTGTTAAGCACCCTGTGGCCACCAATGTGGCTGTATACTGTCACATGCTGAGTTCATGGGACACCAGTCTCAGCACAACCCTGAAGTAGTCTCAAGTCTTATTTTGCTATCCTACTGTTGAGGTGCACTAATGGGCCAAGATCCTCAGCAGTATTCAAGTCTTAATCTTCGTTTGTATTTTGTGTACAGTGTTAAACTCTGTCAGAGACTAAAGTTAGAATCTCCCTATGTATTTCCAGAGTGTGTGCAAAGCTGTCAATTTGCGTATGGTTCAAAACTCTTTATTACATGTATGTGCCCTTCCAGAATCCTGAAAATATCTCAGAGGTTTACAAAGTGCCCTATTCTCTGTTTTTTCTTTGAAGTTATTTGATCAGATTTTTGTTTACTCCGATATGATGTATATATATGAATTTATAATAATGTCAGAAAACATATAATCTCAGAGAAGTTTCCAGGCAGTTCAAATAATATTTCACTAGGAGTTGGAATTCTCTTCAATAAACAAGCTTGTTTTTCCTTTAAATGTTTTTCAGTTCCCTGGGTTTTATAACTATTGCAGTTATGAAGCTATTGGTTTTCAAAAATGATGTGAATCTCCTTGGGATAAGAAGGTGGGATGAACACAATGTATATTTTCACAGTGCTTGCTGGTTCTACTGAGATTCAATACTTTTTTAGGTCAATGTTCCTTGACCTGTTGTAAGATTTTAATTTAATTTCTAAACTCAGAAACTATTGACTTGTTAGTTGTTATTCCAGCATTCTCATTTTTTAAGGTGTCGTAGATTTACAAATGTCCTTATTTTGCCATTTAAAATTATGTCATTACCTATATTTGAAGGATTGTCTTTTAATAAAAATGAATTATTATCTTTCCAATTCTAAAGTATAGTAAATGCCAATGTTTTACAATGGCATTTTAATAGAATTAAAAAGCATATTTATAGGTTTACTTTCCCTTGTAACTTTTGTCCCCTTATAAAACCACAATTTTAGATATGGTCATTGAAATGTAAGCACAAGTTACATGCCACTCACTTGTCATGATAATTTCTTCAGGAGATAAATTTGGCTATCAGTATAATTATGAATTATTCCCAAGCTATTGCTAATGGTAAAAATTTGTGCCATGGAATACCTAAAGCTACTCTGGCAATATCATTTGTAGAAAACTACTTCATTATTCCAGATTCTTAATTACATTTGAGTAAAAATTTTTGAAATCTATTTTTCTTATATGAACTTTTTACAGTTTGATGCACATACCTAAAAATAAAAGCTTGCTCCACAGAACTTAATGGATATGATGGCTTCTTCAATTTATATGCAATATGCTATTTTCTCATTTGCAAAAGACAGATTTGCAAATATAATTGTCAATACCCATCCACTGGAGAATTCATAAATCATACTTTATTTTTCAAGGTAGTCATACATCTGTATTATAAGTGTATCTATTGTGCCCTACCAATAGCAATGCTTTCGTAACACATTGTTGAAGTCTCTTTAAGACTAGCTTACATAATAAGTCCATGTCTTCATAGATTCACTGCATGACGAGATACTCTTCAATTTAGTTGATACTTCTAATTCTCAAAGATAGCGTTGGTTTCTGTAAATATATTTAATATGCTTTTACAACCTGGTCTCCAATTATGGACAAATTTTCTATAGTGGACACAGACTGGATCAAACATTCTTCTCAGCATACTGTGATCACTCTTAAATTTTAATTCATTAACCAAAAAGTGTTAAATAACTGAGTTTATATTTAATCTTGGCAATATTATGCAAATGAAATATTTTTAAATAAAATTATTATTGAATTTTATAAGGAATTGTAACAGCCTCACAATCCTAAGACGATTTTATATTTTTGAGCATAAAATCTACTCAAACAATTTATGACTAATATCAACACCCTAAAAATATTCCTGAGGAAATAATGAGGTTGTGAGCAACAGCATAGTTAATGACATGAAAGGTCCTCTGCCAGGATACTGAATGCTCAATAATGAAATCACTCTGAATTTTTATCATTAGAAAAGTTTCTGTAACTCTGTTAGAATATATTAAATGCAAGATGCCAATGGGTGTAAAGCAAATAAACAAAAGCTACATTAAAATTGTGCTCATATAATTAAATTTCTAATAAATTAGAGCAGCTTTAGTGAGGGGAATGTGATAAAAAGAAAAGCAAATATTTGCCAATGCACAAAAATATTTTTCACTATGCATGGTTGTCTACATACAGTTAAGTAAACAAGAATATTATATTTTTAACCATTTTAGTTCATACACCCAAAAAGTAATAAAATGACAACAAGATAAAAACCCATGAAACATCATTAAATGTATGCTCTTATTTAAATATATTAGTCTTCTCTTTCTTTTTAAAAAGTTAGTACAGATATAACAGGCAAATTCACCAATGTTCATACATAGATGAATAGTATTTTTATGTATGAGCTTCATATTTTTTCCTAGGGCCAAAAGTCATAACTGTCAATCAAAATGAAAAATAGTTCTCATTGTTGACCTCAGGAAAACATTGTTGAGCATATTTACCTGAAAAAACTAACTTCAGATATTCAGTGGCAGATATTTCTATGGGTGAATTCACACTTACGCTGGTCAGGACTTATTCTCATCAGCTTGAGCTCTTGGGCTATGGATTGACTGTGCAGATTGTACTGATCTCTAGGAATTCTTTCCTTTTCATCATGTTTAGCAGTTTTGCTATTTGAGTCCTTCAAGAATAAGACTTTTAAATGAAGTTAGGAATGCTAGCATTATATTACAGAATAAAGCTTATGAGAGATAGAAAAAAATGCATAATTTGCTAATAAATGTCTTCAAATCTTAAGTCCACATCTATGTTCTGTAGGAAGTGTACTACTTCTTGTACAGCAGTTGCTATCTGAGATACTACTAACTTGACCTTGTGGTGGCAACTGTTTGTTTCAGTAAATATTTTCTGTGGTGTCAAGAATAATAAATGAAATGGAGATGTGCGAGATATCATCATTCCCGAATTAATAGTATAATAGTTATAATCATTCCTAAATTCATGAGTTCTCTCTCTTTTTTTTTTTTTTTCATACTGGGATCAAACTCATAACCTCATGCCTGCCAGGCAGGTGCTTAGGCCACTGAACTAAATCCGTGGCCCTATTTTTTGACACAGGGTTTCACTATGCAGTTTAGGCCAGCCTTGAACTCACTTTGTAGCCCAGGGTGGTCTCGGCCTCACAATGATCCTCCTGCCTCAGCCTCCTCAGTGCTGGGATAAGTTGCTTTAATTTAGCATTAATTACCACTCAACTCATATTGCAGAATTATTTGTGATTTATGTACGGGTAGATGATTGCAATGGGTTGGTTAGTTTCAGAGAATTCCTCCCACTTTAAATTTCTTTCTGTAATAACATTTATCACATTCTCTTAGGACAAAATTGTAGTCTTACAATTTCCAAATACCGTTCTCAAGCATATATCAGAAAACTTGAAGACCTGCTCTAAAGATAACATTATTTGTTTTGTGACCTTGATAAGTTTCATTTTAATGCAGTCAGAGCATGGAGGCTGTTCATACTATGGCCGTTAAGGTTTCCAGGCTTTCCCCTCATGTATCCCCAGTCCATATATGAAAAGTTCAGCTTTTCCAGCAAGGACACTGAGCTTGCCAAAGTAGACCTCTTCAGGGTGAGGTATTCAATAGACTCAGAAACTCAGATACTTCAACTAGTGATTCCTGCAGATGATCATCAGAATCTTTTTGTTGAGAATGTTGATAGTTGATCCAGTAGCAAAAGTTATTTTAATAATTTATTGGAGAATACATGTACAGAAAATGGTCTCAACTTAAATTCTCTCAAGATTGTTGACTGGAATAAAATATTTGAAATACAGATTAACTAGAAATATTTACTTGTTGAATGACAGTAAGTTCTACAGGCCTTAGGGGTTATACATAAAATAAAAACACCCCATAAAAATAGGGACTTCTCAGTCAGTAAATCAATTCATATACCTCTTTAGAGACATTGCATACCCTGGACAAGAGAGTTCACATCCATGGAAAGAAAATATCTGAAAAGAATAGTGCCTTAATTATATTATTATTTTGTAATCTTAAAATTGTTAGCAATATTGAATTGGATCCTTAATTAATGTTTTAGTTGACAAATCCAATCCTTTGTGTGACACTAAGATGCAATTTTTAAACTGAAAACTATTCAAGATGATCTTGTATTTTTTTATTTTAAAAGTAAAAAAGGATAAAAGTGATAGAGACTTTCAAAAAATAGGAAATTAAAACTAGTTAATATATTGCATATCATTTACTTAAAAGTAGCTGTTCAGATTACAAGATTTAGGCATGAGAAAACTGATCAATAAAACAACGAAAACACAAATTGTTCTTTTTGATAAACTAACAGAGATTAGTGGTATAGTTATCTATCTTTTATATATTCACATGCACACACACATACATATATATATATATACATATACATATATACATGTATACATATATACTTATAATCCTTTCCCTTCTTTCTTCTCTCCTTTCCCCTATCCCAGCTGTTCTTTCCTTTTGAGTGCATTCTTTCCCTTTCATTGTCAAACATCTGTTGTGCATTTTAGATCTTATTTACTCTTTCTGTTTTTTCCCCCCACTAAGGAGATAGTGGAAAAAAGAACTCTTTTCCACTGTTGGTGGGAGTGTAGACCGGTACAACCACTGTAGAAATCAGTGTGGATATTCCTCAGAAAACTAGGGTGGAGGTCCCATTCAATCCAGCTATTCCCCTTCTGGGTATTTTTCCAGAAGAACTGAAAACATCATACCACAGCGATATATGTGCACCCATGTATATAGCAACACAATTTATAGTAGCTAAATCTTGGAAACAACCCAAATGAACATCAGCTGTGGAATGGTTATTCTTGTATTTTTTAATTTTTAATTTTCTTTTGAGAAATGTCCAAATACTGTTTGTCCAGAATATCTAGCTCATCTTTTTTGTTCTCTGCAGAATTCATTATTATGATTGCTAGAGACATTATAAGACTATTGGGTTCTTGAATCTTTTTTTTTCCTTCATGTATTATAGATACATGATTTGATCCTTATCATGCTAATAATGACTATAATTCCTGATTTTTAATTGTGAAAGACCTCAACTATTGTTTATGAAAATCGACATAGATTTCTTTGATATCTTGTACTTCACTACAAGTTTTAGAGTCTGCTTTCCCCTACACACACACGTCAGTGGTTATTCTGAGAAATAACCCATTGATTTTTCATTGTATTTGCAATGAATTGACATGTCATATTTTATATCTAAAATAACCTCTGTTATGGCTTTTTAGATGTCCCCCCTCACTCACCAAAAGCTACATGCCGTGACACTTGGGGCTTTTCAGAGGTGACTGGATCTGGAGTGTGATGATGGGATCAAGGATGTACGATTTTTAAATTAATCCATTGATTGGTTTGGCCTACTTCTGAGTAAGATTAAGTGTGCCCCACCATGAGTGTGAGTGCTACCCACCCTAAGGGCATGTTGTCTGGATAAGATTTAAGGGACAGGAAGAGGGTTCCTGCTGCTGCTCTCCTTTTTGATTGTTGCTTATTGCTGTGCTGCCTGTCTTCTGTTCTGCGATGTCCTTTTGCCAAGCCACCCTGCCTTGGAGCCAGCTAATAATGGAGTGAAAACCCTACAAACTGTGAGCTAAATAAACCTTTTCTCCTTTACCTTTGGGTTTGGATATTTGGTCTGAGCAACAAGAAAAGTAACTAAGACATCTTCTAAACTTGCACAGTTAGAAAGGGAGCTTTTGAAAGGTGATTGGACCATGCTTGTTCTAAATGTGCTGTTCAGAGGTATGGCTCAGTTGGAGGACAGGGGATCACTGGAGCTGTGACTTTGCAAGGACTCTCTCCTTTTTTTTTTTTTTTTTTTTCTACATGCTCTGCTTTCCTACAGCCGTGGAGGGCACAGATTTTGCTTTGCCTCATCTCCCACCATGACGCTCCTGGCTTGGAGCCAGCAGATTATGGATTGAAATCTCTAACACCATGAGTCAAATTAAAACTTTCCTTTAAATTGTGCTTGTCAACTATGTGTCAGACAAAAAAGGAAAACTGGTTAAAACTGAAGTGATATACCTCAAATATTGAGTGAGATAATCAACTATCATTGTGCACAACAATTTTAGAATTTTAATGCATTTACATTTTAGTGTACAATCTTTGTATATCTTTCATTAGATATATTGTTGGTATTTTCACCTTTCTTTTCTAATTTACATATACATTTAACTAGGCATCATTGTTAGTATTTACAAAACATAATTTTTATATTAATTTTGCATCTTTTAATGTCAATTAATTAATCTATTTCATCTATTTAATCATTCCCATATATTATTTTATCTAAAAATAGTTAGTGTTGTTTTTCCCAATCTTTATCTCTTTTATTTTTATGCCTTCTTTCACGAGATAAAGCCTTTAATAAATTATCCAAAACTATGCATTGATTAACATTTAGAACTTCTATCTACCACTTTATAAATAGTAATTCTTATCAACCTGTTTAGATGAAGGTAATACTCTTGCATTTCAGTAGTGATAAAAGTGGCTAATAAATTATTCTCAATCTCTAAAAGTCTAACTTCTTACATGAGTAAAATAATACTAGATATTCAGTTAATTCACCATATCAGTTTTCTTTTTTCTACTTTAATGGCACCATCTAATTTAAATTTCAATCATATACATTTTGATCCCAAACTTATTGTCTCATGTATAATGTTAGTGTTCCAATTTTGCATCTCTGGAATTAATGACATTAATAGAAAATCAATCTCTCCTCTTAAGGACTACAACTACAGTAAATAATTTTGAATCTTCACTCATCAAAATTTGAACATACTGCTATCCTCAATAGCACCTCATATGTATGTATGTAAGTCATTTAATGAAATTTATTGAATTTTATCAGAAGGGTATGTAACTCTAGTGTACTAAATATTTGTTGCAAGATTAGATTTTGCATTCGTAAGTTAAGAGTGTTTAAAGTGAATACCTTCTAGCTCTCTATTTCAATATTTCTTTGTCTAGGCCTAGAAAATTTGAATACTACATGTCAAATTGCCAATCTAATTTTTGCTATATACAAAAATAGTAATAAAATTTAATATTAATACTATTTCCATGCTTTCATATGATCTATCTGAGAATAATTTTAACTACCTACATGAGCCCAGTTAAGACATTTTTGATCCTTTATATGGAAAATGATTATAGAGGCCATTTGGTGTTATTAAATTGCATGAAAAAGACTACATTTCTCTACTTGATAAATTTCACACTTGAGTTCCATTTTATTAAACTATAATTATTCGGATTCTCTAATATTCATACAGGAAGGGACTGTATTACTTTTTGAACCCAAGACTAAGCAGAATGAAATGAAGTGTAATAGGAAGGAAGACAAAAATAGCAATAAGAATTCTTTTTCAAAAGTATCAATCCATTTAATATCCAAAGCTTAGGTATAAAAATTAAATTTGAATATTGATACTTTAACATGTGTGAAAGAAAAAAAATCCTCAATACTAGTTGTTAAAGTACAGTAAAGCAGACTTTCATCAAGTCATCTTTATAGATACAGAGACCATGATGAGAGACTTTTGCATGAGGGGAGATTGGCTCAGCTGCAAATAGAGCATGAGTAGTAAGAAACTGATAACCAATGAACAATGTAGAGGTTCACTGATTTAAAAATAAGTGCTCTTATCAAGAATAAAGGAAAGTTTGTCTATACCTTTCTAATACGATTGAGGCCAGGATGATCAGATATTACCTGGAGAATTGTGGAGACCATTCAACTCAGTGAGATATCAAGGGTGACTAGATATTAACTATGGGAGGTTCTTATCAAATTGATTCAGCAGAAACTTTACTTAGCCTGGATTTTAGGAACAAGGGTACAGATAGGCCTAGAGAAGGAGTCAGGAGCCTGACTAAAACTTGTTTAAGCAGGGAATTTGCCATAAGCATGCTGAGTTAGACTTTGTCAAACACCTAATACAGTATTCATTTTTTAAACTTTCAAACTGTTCTTTGTATTCTCTGCTTTAGCACTTATCTTAAAATAACATACTCTTTCTTTCTTGGCATTTAAAGTGTATAGTACCTCATACTTCCTTTATGTCATTACCTCTTTTAGATTTACACTCCTTATACCACTAAAGTCATTTCAGAATATCCACTGGGGTAAGGTGCATTCTTATGTTATGTAAGTCATAGACAATCGCTACTGAGTTCCTAAGTTCAATTGTTTCCAGGTACATCTAATGGTGTCAGTACTTCATAGGCAAGAAGAGGCCACAGAGAATGTGAAAACTGAAGGTGAAAGACTAGGGCATTTTCAATGGCTCTCACCTAATGCATAATACCAATATTATATAAATATCATATATGTCATGTTATTCTTCACACTGAAGATATAAAGGTGATAAAGAAACACAGTTTTTTGGCCTAAATGAATTTATATATTTTAAAAGGGCACAGATAGTAATTACCTGTACATAATTAATGTATTTTCTTATTCTTAAGAACAAAGAACAAGATTATAATGCGTCATGATGATTGGGGGATGATGAGAGATTTTCTTTTATCAAATGCTGTCAAGGAAATAAAATTGTAAATGATGGCAAGGAAACAGGCATAAAAATGCAAGAAGAACATTCCAAATAGAAGTATCAGAATAGTTTAAGAGAAATCTTGTGTGTTGCTTTTTCTCATTGCTGGAACAAAATACCCAACATTCAAAGTTAAAGGAGGAAAGGTTTATTAGTTTCAATAACAAGGAATCTGGATGAGAACAGGAGTGTGATGATCAAATTATATAGGTAAAAGAAGTGAATATATAGACATACATCTAACCTGGTTCTGATACAACATATTTGATCTATAATTTTAATGCATTAAATCAAAAAAAGGTAGTGTAGAGATAGAAAAGTTACTTTCATCTCATTAGCCTAATAGTATTCTTTAGCCTAATTAACCTGATGAAATCCTTGCTTTTGTGTCTGGTTCCTTTTCCAGGGTTTCTTTTTGCTGGATTTAGATGCAGTGCTCTCCATATGACATTTATCAAAGTGTCAGTCCCATGCCAAGAATAATCTTACAATGTGTTAATGGGTTCCAAAACAAAATACTTTCAACTCCCAAAAGAGAAAGTGTCTGGCTTTAGTAAAACAATGATTACTAAATACTGAGACATCCTGGGATTATTTATGTATGAATACTTAAAATGTATGATTAGTCTAACATTTTAATTACTTTAAAATAATATAAAAATATATATTTTATTCTAATCTAGGTTTAGAGAAGTTCACAGTCCCAATAATATCTTCATTAAAGGGCAAATAAGCTAATCTGAATTTGTTGCAAACATTGATGACTTAAATATAGGACAAAATATATCAAATATGTGTTTAGTATATTCAATAGGCACAGAAACAAAACTGAATAAACAGTTCTAAGGATGTAATAAACTATATCTGTTCATTTTTAATACCAAACACTGGAATTTGAAATTGCTCATTAAAGACGTTAGTGAATGTCAATACAGCAATATTTTAATGACTGCAAGATAATCCCACAGCAATCAATTTACATCAAAATGAGTTTATTGTAAAGTGCCAAAGGTGGAAAATTGCTTCCTTTGCATGATATGGCAACGATTTCTCAAATGAATAACGCCTACTCAAAATTTAACTGAATAATTACTTAATTTGCATTTATTAAGAAAAAATAATAACTTGTAAAATAGCACTTTGGGAAAAAATCTAAGTGCTAATGGTTAAAACTGTTACCTTAGTTTCTGAGTATATAGAGTACAATAATCAGAATAAAAACTAGAACAACAAAATGATAAAAAATGTACATGAAGAAAAGAGGTGTCAGTGTCGTAGTTGGTATATGTAGAGAACTTACCAATGCTTTGGATGGGAAGCACTTTGTATAGTCAGTTTAATGGGAAAATGAGCTTCCATTTCTATATTATATGCCTGATTTCCTTAGAAACAGAAGAGTGTAAGCTTCTGTTTAGACATTCAAAGTTTAATTTTAAAAAAATGCATGAAACATGTTTACTTCTTGTTCCAAT